>OX608079.1:104664032-104871532 GCA_951509765.1 Sphenella marginata
TGATTACTCAAAATTTTGATTAATCAATTAATCGCACAGCACTAGTATTAATACATAACTATATACGTAAGTTTGTTAGATCTCCCGTGATACCACAAAACCAAGTAAGGCGTCTCTCGTGATAAATGCAAAACCTAGCCTCAGTTATTTTCCCAACTACTTACTTGGTTTTGCATTTGTCAACGATCGACGTTGATGTCTGAATATCGGTCACTAATATCGATCACTAATACATATGAAATCGCACCAGGAAGAGAAAACAAAGAAATTTCAGTGATTTTTTCATTATATCGCCAAATGAATACTAAAATAGAGTTTTGTCAATGAAAAATCTAAAAAATTGGTTTTTTCGACCAAAATTCATCTAAAGCTCCATTAAATAATTTTATTTTTTTTAACTGAATTTACCATCGTCTTTAGCACATGAATTCACATGGGACTACGCTAATTGACACCGAAAAAAATACATAAAAAATGATTTGGAGCCTTGAAAGTGAAAAAAATTTAAAAAGTAGATGTTTCAACCAAAATATGTTCCAAAACCCGAAAACAAAGTTTTTTTTTCAAAAAACTGTTACCACCAACGTTTTTAGCGCATAATTTTGAGTGGGACAGGATATGTGAGACAAATTCGTTTTCATCGAAAAAGTGTTTGCATGTATGCTGAAAAAACCCTTAAAAAAAAATAAAGCCAAAGGGTAGATTTTTTGACCAAAACACTCCCCAAAACCCAAAAAATATTGTTTTTTTCAAAAAACTGTTATCGCCAACGTTTTTAGCGGACATTTTTGGGTCGGAAAGGGTTTACATGGAAATTTGCAAACCAAATGAAAGTTTGTTTAGTAGGTCATGAAGAAAACCTTAAAAATCAAAGTCGAAGAAAATTCAAAAAAATGAAATTTCGCAGGCTCGAAAATTATTTTTTGGGGTATGCGTAGTGGAACTTTTTTTTCCTGAGCCCAAAACCTATCGAAAAATCGATGGCGCGATATCGGTTAATAATCGACCCGCCCTAATGTACATATATGCGGTTTTGCGAACTCTCATTGTACATAAAAGGTGTCCCCCAACTCTTGTTGAGAACATTTTTCTGCAAAGGTAAGTCAATCAAGAAACACATACACATACATGCACATCGAACATTGTGTTCGTCTTTAATAGCAAAAGCGACCGGCCTCCGGCAGTTATTAACAAACAAGAGAGACAAATGTGTAGCTCTTGAGGAGCACACTCATTTTGCTTTAAAGAGCGATTGCAAAGAGTGAGTTTTTATCAATCAATTCATCGTTTGTATATATGTATAACAAGTACATATGTATGTACACATGTTTCAAGTGATTAAAATTTGATAAGAAAGTAAGTGTGAGTACAAGTATAAACAAAAACATTTTGAAGCATTAGGGTGTGTCTAAAATTAAGAATTTCATATCAAAATTAATATGCTGTTCACTCGACCGCCTCAGATTTATAATACTTACAAAAACTTACTTATAATACGTACAAAAACAATCTGATTTTTAAGAATTGTGGTTTTGAAATATTGTGGGCGTGTTAAGGTATCGAAATATATGACATTTTTAAGCTGTGATTACTACGAAATTGCACAACCGATTTCAAAGATTTTCCTACCATTAGAAAGGTATTTAAATCAGCTTTCACAAATTTTATATTACACTGAAACATTATTTTGTAAGTAAGGCCCAGTCGTAAATGAAAAAAAAAAAAATTTGAAAATAACGGCAACTCCGTACGCCCGTTTTAAAAGAAGTGTTAAGTCGAAAATATGATTTATTCGGGAAACACAAGTCATTGCAGTACTCTATTACACCCTAATGTCGCATGTTGTTCCGTTTTATGCCTGGTTCATCTTATCAATAATATTTTTTTGGGTTTTTCCAACAAAGAGAGGTAGAGATTTATAAATTACTATCATTCATTGATAAGCAGACAAAAATTTAAAATCTTTACGGCAGTGTGAGAAAAGTTGTTCGTGTAGTCCCTTTTACAATTAAATCTTTCAACAACTATTTTTGCAGAAGACACATACATACATATGTATATATGTACGAATGTTTAGATTTAGCAGTGGATTCGTTCTCTCAACAATGACAGCTTAAATAATTAATTCTTTGTACATACGTCATTACTTATCTCTTCACTCATTTACCTCGATAGCTGCGTTCAGGCAATGGTCTGTAGCCATAAACACCTTTCTTGCTTTGATAACCTCTTCGTTGCAATTGTTGTACCAGCGATAATTGGGCATAGCGCGTTACCGTAATTTGACGCAACATTTTTCAATTTTAATAATTTTGAATATTTTAAAACATGGGAGTTTTTTTTTTAATTTGAAACAAGCTTTAGAAAGCGCGTTTATATCTTCGCATAACCTACGAACGATCGTGCGCACAATTTAAAGAATACTGATATGAGAATTTCAGTGATTGTGAGCGACAGCGTGTCCAGTGATTGTGGCGTCACTACTTTTTCCAAATTGTCGAATCGAAATCTCTAAAAATAAGAAAAAGCGAGTAGTACTCGAAAAAATGAGGAAGAGATTCAGTAGAAGAGATACATAAGAGAACTTACATTTAAAGAGAGTTGAAAAGAGAAAACTTGTTAGAGATCGGTAGCAGCGGTCTAAAATTTTAAAAGTTGTATGCTGTTAAGATACATAAGATGGTACAAATGTTACATAGCACACAAAATGGTAACAGTAGTAACCGAATTGAATAGTTATTTTCGAAATTTTGATATATCAAAGTCTTGCTTAATGGAATCTCAATAAATATAGAGTTAAATATGTATATCCAAGAACTCAGCAGAAATCAGGTGCTCTAAATTTTTTTTGAAATTTTTAAATGTTTTTCTCTACTTTTTTTTACACATTATTTTTCATATTTTTCTTTCTTTAATTTTTTTAATTTCTTTCCTTTAAATATATTTTTTTTTTGGTTGTACTTTTTTTTATATTTCATATATAAAATTTCTAACTTAACGCTTTAAGAACGGGTGGCCCCTTAAACGAAGTTTGTCTCTACTAATTCATTCAACATTTAATAACAATGATTTAATTACGATACTCACTCAACTTAAACACTTTGTTATGCTACTTGGCTGAAATAATTTTAAGCGTAACAATTTTAGTCCTTTTTGTTGCTTTTTCCTTGCAGTTCGTTAATCTGCAGCAGAACATTGTGAAAGCAGGAAAAGATTGCTAAATTGCATTTAATAAATTATTCAGTCATTTGAATAAAACTTTTGCCATGCATTGCCGGCTAAGTGTCTTCATCGTCAGGAGCTTCTGTGCGTTTTCATTGGTTTTTTTGATTTGAAGTGAATGCGCTTGAATTCTTCTGTAGTTTATTGTAAAAAGATGAGAAGACTTTATTGGAGCAAAATTTTAAATAAGTCACTCCGAACAAGTCTTTTTCAGACAATCAGCACAGATATGTATCAAACAATGCCAAAGAATCATTGCTTTCAATTGTCTTGGAATAACATACCCATGGGTAAAAAATATATGCAGTGGGCACTTTTGCTTCGAAAATCGACTTTCTTTCTGAAACTTGTTTGTGTAGTTCGCAACAAAAACATAAACATATTTTTGTGCTAGTTTTTCGAAACTCCATAATTTTGCCAATTTTCTCGCGTTTGGTCAAACTGATTTTACTCATTTTTGACTGACTGATTTTACTCATATAAGATAGTCTCTTCTAAGTTGTGTTAGTGTGATTACTTTGTATTTTTTATAGCGTATTTATAGTAAATAAATTGCTTGAAAAACAAATTCAATGTAACTGTAATTAATACGAATTTATAACTTTCATACAATTTCACTGCAAAACGTGATACACACATAAAAAGTCAAGAGTGCATTTAACCGAAAATGTGAACATCGACATGTAAGCATTTAAATATCGCTAAATCCATTGAATTTACAGTGAGTGTAATAATAAATTCCGGATATCACACGTAATCCACTTGTGTGTATGTATGCGTGAAAAATGGCTTGTAAATGAGCAAGCGAACCAAGCGAAATTTATGAGTAGAGTACATTTTTTCAATCGAGCATTTAATCACCTCAACCAAAATGCAAAACAATTTTATTGCATACTTCTTGGCTCAGTTATTAAACTGTTGTTGTTATTTCTATATATACATATGCAATTTGTAACATAAATTGAATTGGTTGCCCTGCCAACCATGATCGGATAAAAATCTGGATAATCATTGAGTCGCGCTTACGAAAAAAGAGGAGAAAAAAGTGGGTAATTTTGTTCAGAGAGGTTCACTTGTTACCCATGTTGAAAAGATTTTTGCGTGTAAGTGTGGGAGCATACTTTTAGACACTTGTCGTTTTCCATAAAAATTCTAAAAATATGCGTCGGTGTTAGTAAAAATTTGTGAATTTTTGGAATCAGA
The DNA here is from genome assembly GCA_951509765.1 of Sphenella marginata. Lineage (NCBI taxonomy): Eukaryota > Metazoa > Arthropoda > Insecta > Diptera > Tephritidae > Sphenella > Sphenella marginata. Next base: position 104,668,458 of record OX608079.1, read on the forward strand.
GTTTCACCATGGTTAGCCAAGGTTGGTAGGGTGAATCTCTACGTATAGTAAAATTGTAATAGCTCGATATCTGTACATTGCAGATATACATATAAGAAAAATCGAAAGGAACGAGATTATAGGTTAGCACCAGAATTTTTGTCAGTCTGTTTGTTCATTCATCATTCAAAAGCTGTTGAATATAATTCAATGGAACTTTTACCGTTGCATTACTATTGGTTAAGTTTAAAAGTTAAGATATTATTTGTTTCTATAGTTTCGGTTTAAATTTTGACTTTGGTTTCATGTTGGGTTTTCAATATTAACATTGGATGACAGTTCCAGTTTCGACTCCAGTTTGGAAGGCGCTTTTGTGAAGTTAATACAAAAACAACAGCAATAACAACGTTTTGTGCCAGATAGATCTATGATTAACCCATCACCGGCCATTGTGGTCTTCTAGGCACATTGATTTTCCTCGATCAGAAATAAAAAAAGTTAGTTATTCTCAGTTTATTATTTATTTCGTATATTATTTATTTCGATTATCACATAGCCGTCGTGTCTTTGAAACGAATTTTATGATTTTTAGTACTCAACAAAAAAAATTTTGGTAGTTTTTATAAACACATGATCTGCCTTAAATGAGAAACAAGCCCGCTGATATCTGATTCTGAAGTCAGCTGATGTGCTGTGAATTGTGCTGGATACTGACCTCGAACTTTCACCGAATGACGCCTTCTGTCAGAGATAGAAAAGTGTCAATGCATTGTAGGGCTGCCAAGTGGGACTTTACTAAATATGAATATTTGTACGTAGCGGAAACAGTTTCCTGGAAATACAATTTGTCATTCCTCAAAATATAAATAAGTACATGCTGAAATACATATGTACAATGTACATACATGCATACGTAAAAAGTAAGAGATAAATGTGAAAAATTATTGATGTATAAAGATAAGCTTTCTTGTGCAATGAATCACAACGGAGACACACAAAATTAATGGTGCTTGGATAAATAAAAGCTTATGCTTATTGATGACACTCGAAACAGCCTATTTAGTAATTGACTCACGTACGAGCATATGAGATTGCGTACTCGAAAATGAATAGGTTTTCATAGTTACTTCTTTAATGCCTGTTTTCTCTTTCTAAGATCTCCTCTTATTCGCTGACTATCGTATCCCCAGCTTTGAACGTGTATTTGTTTGTCATGACCCATACGTTAGTTGTTCCCTTCGTACGATTTCGTATGGTCTAACATTATCTATGGATGTCCCACATACCACAAAGTTAAAAGCTTTGCGCTTATCACAGCAAAGTGATATGAACTGATAAGATAAGATTGAGTTACCAATAAGTGGCAGGTGAATACTGGGTTCTTTAACGAAATACGAACACGGTGCAACTTCAGTCTGAATTTTTCGTGGGGTCGTGTTGTACGTGTTTTTCGAAAGGTGCTAAAATATGAAATATTTTGAAAAAAAAGGAAGTGAAAAAAAAAAACAAATTGTTGTAATATTGTGAAAGTTTACTTGTTTGCTTAAGCTGATAAGCGATAAAATAGTTGCGATAACGCGACATAAAAATCGACCAACATTACTCACACACTGTGATGATGTCATAATGTAGTGGAGAAGTGAAGCAAATTTGTAATATTCTAATAATTTAAAAATAATATTTATTATTTGTTTGTTAATATTTTTGTGAAATTATTTATTTTTAAGTGAAAAATACGCAGAAACGACTGCACTCAAACGAAAGTGCCATTTAACGAAAAAAAAAAAACAAATAACTTTTATTATACGAACAAATTTAACGAATCTATTTATTTAAAATAAAAATAAAAAAGCCACACCAACAAAAACACACAGCTATAAAATGCGTTTCAAAATTGTATTTGCACATTTGCTAGCCATAACTTTAGCTTTGGCTACAGTCTCAGCGAACGAAAACTTCTCATCGGAACTCGATAACGATACCCAACCGATAGATCCGAAATCACAAGTTTCCAAAGATGCGGAATTTGTGGAAATGTTACCCGAAATTATGCAAGTACAGTCGAAAACTAAAACGAAAAGTATTGAAAAACCGTTGACCACAACGGTAATAACCACAACAACGCCGGAAGCAACAACTCCAACAAAGCCCACAGCGTCAAAGCAAAGACCAGCAATAGCTTTAGCTTCACGCAATCTCAATGCTGTCACTCCAAAAAATATGACACGAGCTTTTCTACAAAGAGTTGGTGCATTGAAAGTTAGTGAGAATTTTTATCTTGGCGAATTGGGCTTAGATGTTTATGGTGATAATAATGGTTATGATTGGTGTAAGTAGAGACGGAAGTAATGATTTTTTAATATATTTTTATTGAAACCTTTCGTAACTTTTGGGACCCATACGCCACATTAATAGTTTTATTCGAACTACAGATTCCATTATAAAGCTTAACAACTGTTCTCTCTAGTATATTCAAGTCCAGGCCTAGGTTGTGTGTTTTTTTGGACTAAAACAGGTGCATTTTTCTTCGAAATTTAATACCCCGTTTAGAGCTGACTTTTAAACGAGTATTTAAAAATCAGGCTTTTTATAGAAATTTCGCAATGGGTCTAGAGATGGTTAGCTCTAAAATACACAGAATTCGTTTGGAAAATAATTTGAAAGAAAAAATTAAGCAATCCCATTACTATGTACATATGTAAACTTCACGTCGAACTTTACATTTGTCATTGGTAATCTCTTGAATTAGTTTCTAATGAGTCAGCGCCTTACTCAGGGTTTAAAAAACTTGCGGTTTAAATGTTAAAATCGATTTGTCTTATATATGTGTTATCTCATAGCTGCTACACCAACAAGTGCACAGCGGAGATGTCAATATTAGCTTCTATTTTAATTTCGGGATTTCGATTCCATTAAATGCTGCAAAAGCTCAGTTGAAGTTCAATATCACTTCTGGAAAGTACAATCTCTTTTGAAAGCTTTGGCTGTTTTGTAAGTATTTTGATTGGACGTAATCAATCAATTTAATTTGAACAGCGCGAAATCCAAAGATGTAGAGAAAGAAGTATTTCATTTCCAGCCAGAGCTTTTCTATGAGAAACAGTTAAAAGCATCCAAAGAGTGGATAAGGAAATCTGTTTTAAGCAAGTCGAGATTGCCGTACTCGAGATCTGAGAAGTTTACGATTTCATCTTTGGCTTGTTGATATTTTTAAACATACTTTTTAATTTCGTGTAGTTAAACTACCTTACACTGTGCCCGAATCAGAATGAGTCATAAATTAACGATATTCCGTTGCCATAGAATTTCGGGTTTGACACATCTACTTTACAGACATTCGTCATTGACAAGTTAGCTTTTCTTCAACAAATTTGTTAGTGTGCCTATCTTATCTGGTGTTAGCAATATTTACAAGACATTTTTCTTACTCACCAACCTGTTCGGTGTAAAGTGCGCGTTTTACACAACATATTATGTTGCCTAACGCTCTGTGCTGGCGTTTTTCATAATTTTTTTTCTGATAAAAGTTTTCTATACATACTTTATTTGGATATGAAGTTATGATAAGATAAGAAGCATTTTTCGTAAATAATGTCAATGCTTTACATAAACACTTTGGTATGCAGAAATTTATTGGTAAAACAGTTTTGGCTTAATTCAAGAATAATGTTTGAAAGTGTTTTTGATAAGATTAAAAGTCTTGGATTTAAACGTAGCATTTTTTATTTTATTTAAATTTTTTACACAAAGGCATATAAATTCTTAAAATATGTAATCTCTTCAAACTTGTCATACAATGTGGCTTTAAAATAAGTTTAACTTAAAATATACATACTCAATCCTATTTTGTATAGTTAATTTTAGCTTTACCACCAATCATCGGCCATCACGGCTTCTAATGCAAAGAAAATCCCGTGCCCTTTCGTTCTGTTACTACTGTGGTCAGTTATGTTCCCAGTATTTGGTAGTACTTTGGCGACTGGTTTATCTTTCCTTATGCTGCTGTTACATGACTCGTCCATACACTTTTGCGTTGTGAATCCCAACTCTTCAGCTAATGAATTGATTTGCGAAAACCCACAGCCTTTATAGCCTGTTCTGTCGTGTCGTATAGAAAATTAGCCGAGCGGAAAGGTATGCCATTCTAAGACAGGTACAACTTTTTTACCTGAATTTGTTAACAAGTTAGGTGCTCAGAACGATTGTGTGTTTGTTACAGGTAGTTTGATTATTTTAGAAAGTTGAAGATTATTTCGAAGTGACTAATTAAGGTTTATACCAATAATAGCGAAGGATTTACCGATGTATTTGGAGGCGTTACCTTCGTTAAGAGCAAAGATGTTTTTCAATTATTTACAAATACAATTTTTTTGCGGCATAAAAAAATCAATTTAGAGAACTTTACCTGATATGGCTGATCTACATATGGTAGGTATTATGGTATTTATGTCAACCGTATATCAACAAAAAAAGAGAATTTAAAGAGTCAATTTTGGCGAAAAAATTCCGTCCCATTTTCTTTGATTTATGTACATTCTGAAGTACCAACTACTTAGGAAGAACAAGCAATGAGCTGTCTCTATGCCACCGGCAAACCACAACTGAGGTAATTATACTTGTAATGTGTCTTAATTTTCAAAGAATTGTTCAAAAGCTATAACTAGATTTTTTTCAAATCCCTATTTATAAAATATAGTCATTTAAAAACATCATTGGATTCTGTTGGGGAGCGAAAATAAGGTCGAAAAAATTCATATGATTGACATATTGAACGAGATTTAGAATTAATAATGGTTGCGTGGAAATTTTAGAATTTCTTTTGAAGTCACTCCTGTTTCCTTTTTATTTTTATTTTGATGACTTTTCATAAAGATTCATCTCCTTGTCTATAAGTAACTAAGAGTTCAGGCATACTGGTCTAGAATTGCACTCATGGTAAAATAAGTTGTGTTCCAAGACATTACAACAAGTTTGACCATCAAAAAGTTTCTTTTAAGCAAGAAAAGCCTTTGAAATTATTTTATTAAACGAATATTTTATCAAAATGTAAAATTTAATTAATTTTTCGAAATGATATCGACTTATAAATAATTTTTTTTTATGGTTTCTTAGTAACCGGTACGTCCTCCGTGGTTTTGCATAAGTTTGCCTTCACCGCTTTTTACCCTTTCATGCCCACTGTTAGGAGAGTTAGATAAATCAAAAAAAGTCATGGTCAATTTTGATTTAAATATTTTTTTAATTAAAAAACAAGTCAAATAATTTAGATTTTAAACACTTTATTATTAATTTTACTTCACATTTAAACATAAACTTAGATTTTAGAAATCTGATGTCACTTATACCTACATACATACATATTTTAAATAATTACTAATAAGACTACTTTCTGTTACAACTGGGATGAACGATGGCTGTGACTGTTGCGTTGATTGTTCTCTTTTGAAATAAGTCGTCAATATCATTTTTCAAGCAGAATCCTAATTCCACCGCCGATGGAGCGATTACACTTTCTGTGCATTCAATTGTTGTTGCTATTGTCTTGTCCTTCATTATGGGGCGCACTAATGCAACCTGAGGCAATGCAGTTCTCTGGCGATAACGTAGGAAGTAATCATCTAGACGATTGGAAATCCTTTCCTCCTTTCTGCTGGTGTTGTTGTAGTTTATATTCACCATCGTTGATTGTAATTCTCGCTGATGCACCGATGGTGAGGTGATGTTCTCGATTTGATGATATAATTTGTTGCAGCTGATCATTTTGTTTTTGGTTTTCAGATTTAAAATTAAAAAACTTGAAGTTATAAGTTACTTGCTGTCCCGATAGTTCAAGCACAATTGCATAGAGTTGTAGTTAATAGGTGGCTTTTATATACACAAGATGCAGACGCACAGGTAGTACAATTTTCAGGTAGCAATTTTTTTCGGACTCGGACCCTCGTTAGCTTCTTTTAATTTTTGATGGATTGTTTTTATGCACAGTCATAACAACGACAACTACCTGTAATTAACTGCATCTCCACCTTCGCAAATTTTTTTTTAGCATAAAATTGTTTATTTTCGTTTCTGATCTCGTTATGGGATCCTTGGACTGTCAACCGCTGTTCGCCAAAATCTCACTCATTCAATGTGCATTCAAGCAGAATTCAATAAACTTTAGAAAAGCGTAAATGTTTATTTCTTTTTACCCATGAATGTTTTCCATATATTCTTACCTCTACATATGTATGTAGGAAAACTATATTTAATTTTTGTAGAGGATTTAAAGACCAGTTGAATAAGAATTTCAAGTAAAATATCTATAAGTACACGGCTAAAAATTTGAAATTAAATTTTAAAATATTAATTGGTTTACGCACATTTTAATACTTTTTTGTAATAAATTCCAAATCGTTTAAGTACCTATTTAGTACCTGGGTGACCGAGACTTGCTAGTTATTTTTCGAATTTTCCGCATAATCTTACTTACCAAGAGCATAAATTTCCAAAATAGATTTCGAAAATATCGAACACTAACCACAAAAAGTCACTTTACATACATTGGCGACACCTGTTGTGTATTAAATATTCTGGTTGGTATACGCCCTAAAATACCTTTCATTTGATACCCATATTGCCATATATTTAAAAAAAAAATCGGCAAGGTGGCAACCTACTCGAAGATATTTTCGTTGGTATACGGCCTAAAATACCTTTCATTTGATACCCCTATTGCCATATATTGCTTAATATTTAAAAAAATTGATATAGGTGGCAACACCGTAGTTGAAAATCTTAGAACAAAGCATAGTACCTGTGTACCAAATTTCATCAAAATCGGTGAAGTCGTTCGGGAGATAGTAGTGGATATACAAATATACAAACATACAAATATACAAGAATAAGTCGTTTAAAGTTATAAGATTTACATAAATTCTACATTTTTTGCGGTTTAGGTTTAAAACTTAACTGGGATAAACAAAATACAAAAAAATTTGTATATACAGTGAATATGTGTACTTTACTAATAACATCCATGAGTGGGCCGCAGCTCAGTAGGTAGAGCATTGCGCATTGATTTGGGGCAAGTCGGCCCTAGTCTTAACACTTAAAAAAAAAATTAAATTTTAAAATATTTTCGGTTTAAAATTTAAATAATTTTTGCTACGCGCATTTCTTTGAAAGACGGCCTAAATTTAATTCTAAACCAAATTTGGTTCGATCATATATGTAGCCCAAAAGAATTTAAAATTTGGGCTAAAATGTTAAGCCGTGTATATACACTAAAAAATAAAAAATAAAAATTCAGAACACGCCTGCTAAATATAGTTCCCGTACCACAATATGTCGGCCAAACATACCAGGTAAAGTTTAACGAATTAATTATTTTATGCCGCAAGCAATTAAACTTGACTGTTCTGAACAACACCTTTAACGAGGGTAAAACCTCCAAATACATCACTAAATTCTTTACTGTTATTGTTGAACTTTTATAGTGATCAAAAAACACACATCAACTTCCTAAAATTAACAAACTACCTGTACCACATACACAAACGTTATGCGTCTCCAACTCGTTAGCGTATCCAGGTAAAATAGTTTAAGATTGAAATACCTTTCTCATAATTTCCCATACGTACACGACAGAACAGTATATAAAGGCTGTGGGGTTTCTGCAAATCAATTCATTTGTGAACAAACTGTGTTTCGAAAGTAACATATTTTCAAAAACTCTTCGAACCACCAAACGCAAAATGAATATTCCAGTTAATTGCACTTCCGGAAATTGTAGCCAATTTTCATCAACGTCACCTTACACCGTTCAAGGGTTAAACTATCAAGAAGATATATCGATGAAAACTGCTATAACACGCCAAGATGACTACTTCCGACGTTATCGCCAAAGAACGATTTTGCCTAAAGTGGCTTTGGTACATCCAATGATAAGTGGGCAAATAGTAACAACGGAATGCAATCAAAGAATTATCTTGCCATTAGCTGAAGAGTTGGGATTCACAACGCAAGAGAGTATGGACGAGTCATGTAGCAGCAGCATAAGGAAAGATAAACCAGTCGCCAAAGTACTACCAAATACTGGGAATATAACTGACCACAGTAGTAACAGAACTAAAGGGCAGGGGATTTTTATAGCATTAGAAGCCGTGATTTCCGATGATTGGTTATAAAGTCAATTTTAACTATTTAGGCTAAATAGGGTTAAGTGTGATTAAGATTTATTTATTTCTAATGCCGAATTGTTTTAGAAGTTCAAATAGTCTATACTTTAAGAATTTTTATGTTTTTAAAAGAATATTTAAATAAAACAAGTAATGATACGTTTAAATTCAATTCCTTTAGTCAATGTTAATTATTTATAGACATACATAATTTTAATTTTTATACCGAAGGAAAGGGAATGCTTTCGACAGGTTTAAATTCAATATTTAAAATTTTACTAAAATTGAAGGGTGAAACAGTGAGCCTACCTTTGATAACATGGTTATTTTGCATTGTGTATGAGAAGGTTTTTATAGATGGGAGCAGCTTGTTCTCATTCAACCATATAATGTGTATGTTCCCACTCTCATTTCATAAAACAGCTCTCCATTTTGTGTGGTACACTAATAATATTATTCACCCTTTACTCTTTCAGCAAATAATAATAATCGCATGGCACCACCATCCATAGCTTCACATGTTGTTGCTAATGGTTATGTTATTAGTCCACAACGTTTACAAGAGATTCGTTCACATATGATGTATTGGTATTTCGATCAGGATATGTATGGTGGGCGTGGTGATTATCAATTTGATATACATTCTTCAATGACACAATTACATAAAAATTTGAACTTTCGCTTGCCATTCTTTGGATTTATCTACAATTACACAAGGGTGAGTTGGAAAATTGTTGTTGTAATCTCTTGATCATAACATTTTTTATTTATATATAAACAGCTGTCGCTCAACGGCTACTTGGAGTTCTCCGATCCACCAGAATATCTGACCTATCCACTAAACTTCCCTATCAAAGATTGGCCAAAACGGCGTGATCCAGCATTCATAGGTATTTGGTTTTCGAAATGTCGTGTGGGGCGCATATATCCAACAGATATTGATCAACGCACACCTGGTGTATATTTTCGGTGAGTCGAATTTTTCTAGTCGTATACATAAATATGTGCTTAGGTTTGTGTATGTGTGCATTTATATCACTCCCTTCAGCGATTAGTCTAGGATAAGTCACAATGGAGCATGCGACCAATGGTAGTTCCGATCTCTTTTTATGGATTGAAGTGATACCTCTTCTTTGAGCATGTCCTATGAAGAGACTAACTTGTCTCTTTCATGCCCAAAAGCAACATTGGTATCATTTTTTTTTTTTTTTTTTTGAAAAAAGACAACAAAAAATTGAGTGAACTAATGGAGTACAAAAATTTAAGAGGTTCACCACAAAGTTGAGCTGTTCGTAGAATAAGTGATTTTGTGACTGAAACCAAAAATCCGGAAATTACAAAGAAATTCTAAACGAGTGCGTCGGTGTTCGTGAGGTCAGAGGAAATTGTTCAAAGTTGCTAACATTGCAATTGAGTGTGCAGATGACACAAATAAAAACACAATACATATAATGCAATAAATCCAAAATACAAAAAAAAAGCTTTTGAATTGTAAATACGGCAGAAGTGAAACCTTTATAATGGTAGAAGTAAAATTTTCATACATTAGAATGCAACAGATACTGATTTTTTAAATTTTAATTTTCATTTTAGTAATATTCGTCTGTTAACCCCTTAACTTGAGAACATTGTGAGATATCTTATTAAAATTTCCTAAGCAGTCTTCTTAAAATGAAAAAGTGACACCAACTTTATTGGGTCAAACAAAAAATTATTCAGCATTCCTTTGATAATCTACATACTTTGGTATTCAGTTTGTAGTAGAGAAATAATTTTTTTTTTAAATTGGGCACCACACCCACTTTTATATTAATGAGTTTTAAAGGTATTTAAAATTTTCCCCGCCGCTATAAACTTAGGATAAAGAAATCTTGGAATTGCAGAGATCGGAAAAAATCCCAGTATTGTTGTTGACAACTCTCAAAATACTGCTCCGCTACAGAAGTTTTCACTTCAAAAATGCTCCACACATGTGCGTATAAGCTCTGATCAATTTGTATTTAGGAATGCATTTTCCCTTTATTTACTTCTTCAATTTAGAATTGAGTAGAGATATTTTGCACACAACAACAACAAAAGCAACAATTGCACAATGCACACACACATAGACATTCACTTGAAATATCTGAAAGATTTATTAAGCACAAACCACACATTGAGCAGCTGAGGACATGCTTTTGAAAATACCAAAAAACGTAGAGCAATCTTACAACACCTTTGGAATTCTAAATGAATGCGGTCAATTTTGATTTTTCAAACTTTCACATGTTTCACCATGTTATCTTGGCTTGGAATGCAGCAATTTTGTTATTCTTGTTACATACATACATATGTATGCACATATTGTTTTTTTTGTTCCGGTGGCTTTCTTGTAGGATTTTGAGAAATTTTGCTGCGTATGATGTATTATTTTTGCCTGGAGTGTATTGATTACTTTATGGAATTTTTGTGGCTTAAAATCAGATTGAGGTAAATTTAATATTCGAATTTTGACTTAGTGGAATTGAGAGAAAGAGAATAAAATTGTTAAAGATTTCAAAAGCTTCTTTGGGTGAAGTACTGTTACAACTACACCAAAAACAAAAGCAGTAACAGTTTGATCACTGAAAATGTTTCAGTGGAGTAAACAGATTGAACTCTAGAAGTTGAGAAAACTAAAAAAAAATTTTAATAACATTCAAATTTCATATTTTTGATAAAACAAAAGTCAACCATCTAAAAATTTCAGGGTACATCAGAAGTATAATTTAAAAATATTTTAGTTCAAAATTTGTTGGTAAACGTAAATTTTCTAAAATTTGAAACTTTAAATTTTAATACAAATTTTGCGGCCCTGAAAAAAATTAAACAAATTTTAACTACATTTGTTTCCGAAATATTGGAAAACTAAACTTTGCAAAACACAAAAAAAGTGAAATATGAATTTGCATAATTTAAAAAAAAAAAATGGGAATTTTTTCTGTGCCAAAACTTCTAACAGGAGAAGAAAAATTATTTTGAAACTTTTTTTTTATTTTTAGGAAATCTTAGGTTTTTCAAATTTGTATAACGTTCAATTAGTTAAGCATAAAATTACTCACTTTTAATCACTCAAACAATTTTTTATGTTAGTGGGATTTAAAAAAAATATCCGAACTAAATCTTTTTTTCATATCTGAAAATTTACAAATTATTGAAATTTTACATTCTTAAAAAAATTTGTTTTTCTTCGAAGAAAATAACAAAATTTAAGCTCTATTAGTTTCCCAAATATTGAAAAAATGACCTTTAACACTTAAATGTCTTTTACTTCTACACTTTAAAATTTTTTACTTTTTAAACTTAAAAATTGAAACCTTCATAATTTTAGAAACACAAAAATATCAGCATATGTATATAAGAGTTGTATTTAAAAAAAAAATTTAAATAAAAAAATTTTAACTTAATTATTTTTCGAAATATTGCAAAATAGAAAAAAAGAGGAAAATTTTAATTTGCATTTTGATTAAAAAAAAAATTTTCTTTTCTAATATGCCAGAACTTCGTTTTATTGTAGCAGGAAACTCATCACCAAATATTATTTAAATCGTAGGGGTCGATTCGAACTAGGTGACCATTTGACATTTAAATTGACTAAATTTATAACGTTAAAATGTTTGTACTAGGTACTTACCAGAAGTATTAAAATTATGTGACAACTTTCGTTTCGCTTAGTTTCAGCTCGTAGCTTCAAAATGGTCAAATTGAAAAAGTTAGAAAAACAAAAAAAAGGCAAATCTCACGGGAAATGTTTTTTGCTAGGGAAAACATTGGTATGGTATTTTGTGTGTAAGCAAATTTCCGACGCAACTTTCGTACTTATTGTTGAACACCATAAGTTTGTGCACACTAGGGATGGTAATTTTTGATTTTACAATCTCGAAAACAAGAGACTCGTCGAATATATTCAATATTATTCGGTACTGCAACAATCGATTAAAAATATATAATAAAATTAATCTATTAATAATTCGTATGAACTTTTCTTTGAAAAAAAAAAATAGAAGAAAATATTAACTTCACGACTTTGTAACTGAAAAAAAAGAAAACTTAAAATGAAGTAATTTTCCACTATATCTTTCAACATTTATGAAAATTTGTACCAAATTTTGGAAGATATTTGAAATCCTGCTTTGTTCTAAAATCTCGGGATTCCCATCCCTAAGAAGTGACATTTTGGCATTGTTAGCCCTGAGTCAGTTTAAAAAAGTATGTTTCCATTCCCTAGATAAATTTGCGTTAACAGCCACTACCAATCCACGCACATTCACATCGAAACAAAAGTTGATTTTTTACCCGCTGCTATTTGTTGCTTTAATTGTTTTCACCGCAGCGTCGACAAGCAGGCATTAAGCCATTGATACAGCTGCGGTGATGAAGAGCAAGTACGCGAGCACAATGCAAATAAATTTCATAGCATTAAAAAGCATTGCTAATTTTGTATGGACTACTGTAGTTTTTTGTGCGATTTTAACAAATTCGCTGCTGGCGACAATTAGTTTGCAGTTTTTCGCTGTTTGTTTTATCTATGGAAATTCGCACAATTCATCTGTTGGCCAGTGTCAATGCAGTGCTCGCTATTGTTTTGTGGCAAATGCATTGATATTGGTGTATTGTTGAATTTTTTTTCGTTGTATCAGTGTTCAAAGTTATGCGATAGTTGCAAATTTTTATGACATTTCCTTTGTATTGTCTTTAACAAAATAAATTGTAAAATTACAAAGTGGCAAACGCCAATGACTGTCAAATGATAAGAATACATTCGCGCAGTGTACATATTTTCAATTAATTTTGAATGAAAATCAATGGATTAAATAATACTAATGATTATCGAGTACTTTTCCCCTTTACTTTTTTGGTACTTTCAAAGGATTTGCTTAGAGTTATAAAATCAAAAAAATATTTTGAATAAAAAACAAATTTTTTTTCTTAATTTCTGATTTTAGAAAATTTTTGATTTTCAAAATCTAAAAAATTTAAGTCCAAATATTTTTTTATTACACCTCTGATATCTGTGTCTTCGTTTATTGCGAAATTTTTAGAAAATGTTTTTGTTTTATTATGGATACTAGTCGTGCTCAGTTAGTTAAGCGCAAAATTATTTATTTTTGATCATTGAACAATTTTTCGGTTTTAGTAAAATAAAAAAAAAAAGCCTTACTAATTTACTGCAAATTAACAAACTTAAAAGTATAAAAAAAATATTTTGACAAAAAAATATTTGAGCTTTTTAATTTTAGAAAATTTTCTATTTTTCAAAATCCAAAAAATAAAAGGTCTCCATTCAATTTTAGACACAAATTCGTTTTATTATAACTCTAATACATCATAGGTTATCCCGATATTTTCAGAAGAGTTTTTTTTTTTTAATATGAATTTTTGAACTTTTTCCAAATTTAAAAATTTTATTTTTTCTTCAATTTTTTAGTCGAGTTCAATTAGTTAAGCTCAAAGTTACTTAATTTTGATCATTGAAAATTTCTTTCAATTTAATAAATTTGCTACACCAAGAACTTGACTAAAAAGTTAAAAAAATTAAAATATTTGAATAAAATTTAAAAATAAAAAAACACCTTTTTATAATTTCTGAATATGCTATAAAAGGTGCAATACAATTTTTTTTTTCAAAATTATAAATTTTTAAATATTTTCAAAAATTTTAAAATTCGTTTTTTTTTTTTTTAATTTCTACGGAAGTCAAAGTAGTTAAACACAAAATTGCTAAATTTTGATAAATTTTTTTGTAGAATGTAAAAAAATTATGTGTTACAAATTTCAAAATTGACTAATTTGCCCTTAAAATAGTAAGCAACGAAGCTTAAATCGCTCAAAAGCAGTTGACGCTCGAAGTATCTACTGAAATAAAAGAAACAAGCTGAGTCTAACTTGCCCTTCCTTGTTAATCGGAATTAGTTATCGCTGTGTATCATAACAGCCAAAATCGCCTAGGAGATGTGATGTTTGAAAAAGTTACTCATACGCTCTGTAGTACCTTCAACAGATACTGCCTGTTCCATATAACTACTGTTGTAAGTCCATGCAAATTTCGACATTTTTCATAAGCGGTGGAAACCACATAGCGAGATAACTAAAAAAGTGTTTCATAGTTTTCCAAAAGGTCAACGTAATGGGGCTTTAGATAAGCATATTATTTTATTTAGTTAAAAACGATCAAGAAAGGTGATTAAAAAAAAATAAAAATATTGTCTTAGATATGAAAGCAGTCTCGGTTGTTTAAAATTGATTGCTCGTAGAATTAACATTTATTTCGCTGTTTTAGTAACTTTATTCATTTCAATTTTAATTCCTCCCTCCCTATATTTTGCACCCTGCCCGTAAATGTCAGCAGCCAAATTATAAAGCAACTCAACTTACTTTGTTCTAATAAAATGCCATTTTAATACGATAAAAAAAAAGAAATAATTTATGCTAAAAATGCACATTAATTCAAAACCCAGTTGTTGCTGATTCATAAAAATGTTCAAGTAATTAATTTAAGCAATTATAATTTGTAAAATAATCCAACGTAATGCCTTTTGAATTTATATACGACTACGTACTAATATTAATGTGCCACATACATATGTCACATATATCCTACACACACACACACATACATATGACATTTGGATTTAAAGATTTAGTAAACATTTTGAAATTAAATTAAATTTAAATGCGCATAAAATGTTTTTTGCTACAACATGAATATGGTTAAAACCCGTAAAATGAATGCGTATGTAGGCGCTGATTGTTTATTGCGATATGAATTAAATCTGGATTGAATGATTTTAAGTATTTATTAGTGCTAAAGATGTGCGCTTATTATTGCAAATATGATTATAAAACTTTGCTTTCAATAATTTTGATCTGATGCTTTGTAATCCATGGAATTAATACTGAAGTTAAGCTCAGACGCAGATTAATATGTCACTAAAATTAGAAAGCTCTATGAAAAATATTGAAATTCATATGAAATTTGATAACCCATTAAAGCCCAACTAAATTCCACACATGCTATATTTTCCAAAAAGCTACTGGCCCACAAAACAACCATTTGAATTGCATTGCAAAATTTGTCCTTTGTTTTTTATGGCAATAAATCATTTCAATTCAATTAGAAAAATATAACGAAATGGTCATTTAATAAATATATATTTATTTCAACAAGTCAACATTGCACATTCTACCAATAAAGTAATCTTGCATGCATGTCTGCCGTATTGAATTTGATGTGTAAATGTGTTACGTGAAGGTATTAAAGCGTAAAAAGGTCAGGTTACGTATACGCGTAGGTGGCCATTCATTGATATATGTACATAGAAGTGTATTGCATATGGAATATTTATTTAGGTTATTGATTGCTTTTAGATTGCAAACATTTGCATTATGAATTATTTGACTAAAAAAAAGGAATGAAACGAAATGAAACTTTTTGATTGAACTTGATGAATATTTCAATTAAGAGCTGCTCTCATGCGCAAGAAAGGCTTAACTTGCGATACAACCCTGCCAACCATGATCGGATAAAAATCTGGATAATCATCGAGTCGCGTTTACCAAAAAAGAGGATAAAAAAGTGGGTAATTTTGTTCAGAGAGGTTCACTTTTTACCCATGTTGAAAAGATTTTTGCGTGTAAGTGTGAGGCATACTTTTAATCACTTGTCGTTTTCCATACACATTCTAAAAATATGCGTTGGTGTTAGTAAAAATTTGTGAATTTTTGGAATCAGAGTTTCACCATGGTTAGCCAAGTAGTCACCTAAAGTTTTGTATTTTGAGTTAATTTCTCTGTAATAAAAACTGAGTTAACATATAGTTTACGCAAAAAACACGATTCAAATAAAATTAACTTAAAATTAGAATTAAAAAAAAAAAAAATAGATTTTGCTTTGTGATTAGATAAATTTAAGCTACAAAAAAAAAATTGAAATATAAAAATCAATCAAATCAAAACTTGAAAATCGCATTTTTATAGAAATACGAAACTGTTATTCCTCGCAGTGCTATATTTCACTTCCATTTTGTATTTCTTTGCATACCGCCTGTATGCATCTCAGCTATTTACAACAACAATAAACTTTATATTGTGGCATTGTCTCAATGGTCGCAGTGAATTAAATTGTTGATATTCTAATGCAGCTTGCTGACTATGCAAGAAGGCAGCTCAAAAGTATTTACAATAATTTAATACCTATGGCGGTGGCAATGGGACTCTATGTTCCCGCTTTCTTCATGCTTTTTGCGCTTGTTAAATGCACTAATGCGATTGTCGCTATAGTGATAATATTTCCAGAATGAAGGAAAGTAAAATTAAGTCAATAAAATGGTTTGAGTGCTACTTCCCTCTGAATGGAAATTTTAATAAAGAAATTAATATGTAATAGCGGTGGTACAAAGTCTATATTTTGTCATCACAGACATAAATTATAAATCCCACTCCTACTCCTACTCCTACTCCTACTCCTACTAAATGCCACGCCCCTTCACTCTCATAATACACCATCCAATGAACAGAAACCATTTTTGATCCCACTTAAGTTCGTTGAAGGAGTTTAGTGATAACGGAAGCACATTCGATTTTTATACTTCAAAATAATTCATGTTTTTTGTTTTTTTTTTTTCATTTCAGCCTTGAACGTGATTTGATTACACGAACAGATCGTTTTGGTGTAGAGGTGCGTGAGCGCACAATGTGGGACATACGTGAGGGCGTTGTTGGCGCTGAAACCTTCATACCGAAACATGTTCTCATTGCGACATGGAAAAATGTTTCATTTGCTGGCGGTATTGATAATTCGTTATTTAGGGTGAGTTTTCATGGCAAAAAAAAAAACAAATATTGTAGAATTTTTGTAAAAATATATCATATGTTCATCTTATAAATAAAAATGAATGTGTGTCTGTGTCTGTGTGTCCTTTATAGGCGTCCAAAGTACTCAACCGATTTTTATGAAATTTTCACAGTATATTCTTGGGATCATGGATTAAAGCATAGGCCATATTAATTTTTGGAAAAGTGGGCGGTGCCACACCCCCAGGATATATAAAACTTCAATTCTTCATAACTCTGAACATATTTGGTCTAAATTAATGATTTTGGATATGTGTGTCCTATGGTCAAGATTTGTGTAATTTTGGAAAAGTGGGCGGTGCCACGCCCACATTTTTTTTGTTTTGTTTGTACTTCAATAATGTCCAAAGTTTATGGTCGATCTCTTTTAAACTTTAAAGATTTGTTCAGGAGATTGTTGTGTACGATTTATTTTAATTTTTATAAAAGTGGGAGGTGCAACGCCCCCAGGCTACATAAAATTTAAATTTACATAAGTATGAACAGATTGGGTCTATATTAAAGATTTTTCAATATGTGTGTCCTTTGGTCAAGATTTATGTAGTTTTGGAAAAGTGGGCGGTGCCACGCCCACATTGTTTGTGTTTTGTTTGTACTTCAATAATGTCCAAAGTTTATGGTCGATCTCTTTTAAACTTTCCAGATTTGTTCAGAAGATTGTTGTATACGATTTAGGCTATATTAATTTTTGAAAAAGTGGGAGGTGCCACGCCCCCAGGCTATATAAAATTTAAATCTACATAGCTATGAACATATTATGTCTAAATTAAAATTTTTTGGAGATATGTGTCCTTTGGTCAAGATTTATATAATTTAGTATTTTAAGTCTAATAAGCAATTAACATTAAAGTGGTTCCTAATAAAAAAAAGAGAATATTTCAAGCCCTCCATTTCATACACGTTTTGGTCTCTATTGAATACCTTTGGTGCCTATCTTTGACTATGGCGGTGTTATCGGTTGAAAATTGTAAAACTCATTTATATGATATTTTTATTGATCACCCTAATGTATGTACATTGAAACAAACCACACTCGAAGGTAACATGTTTACTTTCCTGCTGCTGTCGTTCTTCTTAAAATTTCATTTTGTGTATCGCAGCTGATACGCTATTCCCTCCCCCAGGCGCCATTTAGAAAACAGCGCGAGGAGCTTTGCTTTGCTGGAATACACAAAATGCGAAAGTTGACATGCCTCAAATTGCTCTGATTTTAGTCGAATTTTCACTGTCATTTCCATTATGAATGTCCATCAATCAATGATGAATAGAAAATCACCACACACACACACTCAAACATACAAACACACGCATGCAGTTGGGCAGGTAAAATGGAGAGAGCTTCTGACATCAAAGTTTCTTATCACAAAAAGAAGAAGCAATTTGTGTTTGATGGAAAATAACAGGACATTTGAAGTGTATAACAGCGTATGTACATTTTGAGAAACGCCTAGACATTTTTAAGGAACTTGTTATGTAAAGCTATTTTGTATGTTTTGTTGGTGTTGTTATGATTTCAGCTTACATCGTTACTTATTGCTAAGCAAATGGAAAAATAGATAGCTTTCGTTTACAGTTAGTGCGCACGGAATGAAACTGAGTCGATAACTGTTAATGCGAATCTATTTCAGTGTGAGGTGCTGGTTCCAATAAATTTTCAAAAACTGGAAATATTAGCTGCAACCTCACACTTTTCCTCACTGTCTCGTTGGTTCATGAGCTTTTAAGTTTTTTAGAGTCAGAAGAGCGAAGGCCAAACTTTAAAACCGTGCAATGCAAAACGTTTACTTAAATCGGTTTCACTCCTTGACTTTCCCTATTTTTCTTATTTAATGACAATAATAATTGAATCAATTTATTAATGACTATGTCATATGTTTGGAATTACATTTGAATTGCACCACTTAAACATTTCTATTCATAATACGCTATGTTGATTCATTGAAATTGTATTTCTTGATAGCTTATGCTAAAGTTAATTGACAGCAAATGTATGCCCCCAAACCGACTTTGTCAAGTGTGAATAAGTAAATTAAATTAAAGTGTTTTAGAAATTTTGGATAATAAATTAAATTCTGCGATAATTTTTAGGAATGACAAGTTTAATTTATTGTTAATAGATTTGCAGTGAATAATTGCTGAAAAGCTGTGTTGTTAATATTTTTTATTCAAAATATAAGGAATTCTGTAACAAAATTCTTACGAGCAGATAGTTCAAAGTTTACGCAAAGTTCAGGATATTTCATTAAACTTTAAAAAGTGGCCATCAAAATTTGAAAAATTTTGGCAGAATTTCTGGAAATTTTCTCTGAATTTTCAGCATTTTTTTCATCGAGAATGTTGAGTGATTTCTTCCGTGCATGAATAAAATTTAATTTTCTATGGAAGAAGTTTTTGAACCATTTTTTTTCAAGCAGTTGCATTATCTCTCAGCAAAAATCGATTTTTCCTTCCTTAAATCCCATCTCTAATATTCAATATACATATTTGATTAAATCTGTAGCATATGCGCTAAGCATTAGGTTATTTTTTCTCTTTCAGACCAACACATTTCAAATGATTCTAGCCACCGATGAAGTGTACTCGTATGCTATATTCAACTATGATTTATTAAAGTGGTCTTCAAATACAGAGGCAGGTGGTGATACAACAACCGGTGAAGGCGGCGTACCAGCATATGTAAGTGGTAAAAATCATTATTCACAGAAAGGGTTTGGGTCATGTGATTTCAAAAGACATTTTTGTTAACTAGGTACTTAAAGAATTTTTTCATTTTTATTTTTTTTATAAATATTTCGCCTGACAAGACCTTTAGTGAAACTTTCCAGTGTACAATTTTCAAGAATATTCAAACCCTCTCAAGACCTCACGAATAATATTCTGATCGAAAAAAGTGTTAAAAAGACTCCTTTATGAGAGAGAAAACTTCTTAAAATATTTTGAAAAGTGTTTTTTGTGTAATTTTGCTCACGAACAAAAGTTCGATTTGGATCTTAACGTTTTTTTTTCACTTTTTATAAAAATACTCTCTGAAAAGCTTTCCTAATCAAATTGCTCGAAAAAAACTATTGGCCTGAGAATGCAAAAGTGTTTGGAGGTTAAACTTTGTGATCAAAGACATTTCATTTTGAGTTGAAATCATTCCAAAAACTTTAAAGCTGTTGTGTTATATTTTTTCTTTTTAAATAAATAAATAATGTTGAAAATTTCTCTATGATTAAAATTTACTAATTTTGTGTTTAACCAATTGAACTAGACTAGGAAAGAGTAAAAAAATAAATTAAAAAAAAAATAAATATTTTTGAAAAAAAAAAAAATACTACCTTCTGAGATTTATAAAACAAATATACTTCAGTCCAAAATTTAATAGCGAACTGTAGTCTTTACGATTTTTAAAAATTAAAAATTTTCCTTCGCCTGAGCTTAGTTACTAAACTGATAGCCGTATGAGTTCCTTGCCTGCCTTTTACATAATTAGCTAATTAATTAGTTCGAGTAATTTAATTTTTGTTGTTTCTTTTTGTTTTTGTTTTTCTATTTTAACTAATTGTGTTGCTTACTGTGCTTAATGACTTATTTAACTCTCTTCGTGTTTTGGTTAACCAGAAAGTCAACCAACATACAAGTTCCATAACAGAAAAATGTGCTACATACATAAATTAAACAACATAATTAATTATTTTAATGTTAAATTGTGGTTAAAAAGCGAAATTAATTACATGAAATATGTTTAAAATCTCATTTGCACCTACATATGTACGAGTATGTGCTCAAACAAGTATTTCCTAACTCTCTTTGCAGGTTGGCTTCAATGCTGGCAATGGCACACGCAGCTACGAATACAAACCCTACAGTCAACAGATGGTGATACGCGATTTAACTGGACGCGGTTGGGGTAATGGCTTTCCCGGTCGACATCTATTCCGTATTGATGAGCAAATTTTAATTGGTTCTTGCAACAAGGATATTGGTGAGTGTATACAAATGTGTGATGTGTAAATGTAATATTAATTGCATATTTAATAGACATTATTAGTTTTGATATACTCACACGCATACATACATACATACATATCAATTCACAAGCCATGTCAAATAGGATTCCAATGATTTGTGCACTAAAATTTCAATATATCAAACTAATGAAGCTAATATAATTGTATTAATGCTGGATGATGTTGTCTCTCATAGATGCGGCATATTTGCCCTTGACATTTGCACCCGAAGCTGGCAATATGTTGGGTGGTACTGTGGTGAATATAACTGGTCCTTGCTTCGATCCGAAAATACGTGTGACTTGCCATTTCGATACCGAAGATGTGTTGGGCACATATGTGAATAAGAATCGTGTGATTTGTGTGCAACCATTTTTGAAGGCGGAAGGTTGGGTGCGTTTTGAAATTTCAGTCGGTAATCAACGCTTCAAATGGCGTGGTAAATATTTTGTAGGTAAGTGTGTGATGCTGGGTATATGAAGAAGCAAAAATTTGTAAGCAATTCCAGGCTTAAATTGCATAATGTTGTTTTCTAGAAACCCCCGCCTTGGCTACTGAAAAAATCTTCTTCGAAACTGAGGATGTACATCAAAAGGCACCTGATCAGATACAAATTTCTTGGGATCCTTATAATTTGACTTCCAATTTGAATGCCAATATTATGATTTCACTTTGGGGTTATCGTGAAGTAACTATATAGTAAGTGAGCATAAATTAAAGATATGATGCGAAAATTGTACTAAAAATTTTTAATTTAAATTTCCAGTCCACAACTCGAATATATTGATGTTGTTGAGGCGAGTTTAACCAACACTGGCTCTTATGTGATCTATCCCAAGAACTATATAAATCGTAATAATTACAATAATGATCTACAATTTGGTTTTCTACAAATTAATCTTACAAGTCCAGAGCAATATTCGGGTTTGAAAATCAGTCCGTAAGTATTACAATTATTTTAAATTTTAGAACGGAAGAGGAGTATGGCTTACAAAAATGAATCATTGTTCTGTTAGTAAGATGGTTCATAGAATATACCAGTTTTATTGATGCAAGAATTAAAGCAACTTCGAATAATAATAATAAGAATAATAAGAATAATAATAATAATAATAATTATAATAATAATAATAATAATAATAATAATAATAATAATAATAATAATAATAATAATAATAATAATAATAATAATAATAATAATAATAATAATAATAATAATAATAATAATAATAATAATAATAATAATAATAATAATAATAATAATAATAATAATAATAATAATAATAATAATAATAATAATAATAATAATAATAATAATAATAATAACAATAATAATAATAATAATAATAACAATAATAATAATAATAATCACTAGAGTATGGTCTGTCTGGTTTATGGTAAAATTTCTTGTCGGCCTGTGTAATATTTAAATTTTCCACTATGGTGGCAATGTTAAGAACCCCTTCAGCTTGTTTGCAAGCACATCAATAAATAGCTACGAAGACGGTCTATACTTAGACGTAGGATACATTGTGTTTTTGAAATAATTTGATCCGTTTTTATCTAATTTACAATATTAAAATGTTTTTTCGTTGATTCGGTATAAATTGCTTTTAGTAAAATGTAAGTAAAATGAATTAATATGAAATAAAAAAATTATATTGTTATTAAATAAGCGCTATTCTACCATTGTTATGCTACTTTATTGAAATTTATTTTAATTTAATAATACACATGGTTTTATTCATCAATTGAATATATTTTTATTAAAAGTCAATATTGAACAGGAAACAATTTTACCTCTTGGGTAATCTAATTGTTTTGCCATAACTACAAAGAGCAGCAATATAAACTTACATGCATTACAAAAAAAATTTAAAAAAAATAATACTCGCCTGATAGCTTTAACGCACACAAATGCGTATAATCAATGGACAAACCATGAGTAAATCGAACTTTGGTTTATACAAATGCATACAATTAGAAATAAAAGCATTCATTTGTCGCTATATTTTCATTCATTCAATTTGTCAGCATTCATGTACATATCTATGTATTTATCCATGCTTGTACATATTTGCCATATGTCCACTTGCCATTTGTCCTTTAGTCAATTTGTATTATTTTTGCATTTGAATGTCATCAATATGCAATAATTCAATTCAATTGCAAAATCAATTGTCTGTGTACAAGGTGCACTTAGTCGATATGAATGTTTTGTATGAAACACGCTTGGCACAATAAGGTCCCATCATATGATTGTGTATGTGTGTGATGATGTGACTTTGTGATGCTGTGATGTGTGCCAGCATTTATACGAATGCCAACTATTAACAAATGCTTTTAATGAAAACACTTTTACAATTTCATTTAATGTTCTGGGTCAATATGAGTTGATATTGTGTTTGCAATGTAATTAGTATAAAACGTAATATTATTTGTTGTTGTTGCTTGTTTTGTTGCAAGATTTAAAAGCATTTGGCATAGTGGTAATTTATGTTGCAGATCATTGAATTTGTTGGTATTTATTGTAGGGTTGTACATATTTATGAAACCACGGTAGTGAAAAATTAATATTACATTTGGTGTTGTTGTTTTGAGGTTGGCTATTTGTTAGGTTAAATGTGTTACAATGTTATTTAGATATTATTTTGTTAGCACATTTTGAACAAGTATATTTATTTAATTAAATGCTACTAAATCAACTGAATACCATGTTATACAATATGCTGTAATAATTTGAAGGAAATTGAACATAAATACATAGGCATACTTTTATATATGTACATATGTATATACAAATAAAAGTATTATCTACAGCAGAAGTGACAATATGTATTTCAAATTTCAAAGTGGATCTCTGAAAATACATCAGTGCAAAAGGCATTCAATTCTTTTAGTAGTTGTAAAATTATGCGCGTACAAACATTTATTAAAATGTTTGCTTCTTGCAGCCATCGTTCTGTTGTAATTACAGAAATATTATTAAGAAACCCAAAAACAACAATAATTTTTCGCTGCAGAAAAATTATTAATTGGTCTTTAGCTCGTACCGAACCAGGATACTAGAAATACAAATATTTAAAACTTACTTCTATAGCCATCACTGTTTACAGTGAGCATGAAATATTGTAATTCAGAGCTTAGACTTTAACTTGGACATATTGCCACGGAACTATAAAAATTAATTTCATTTCTATGTATCAAGTTTTACGTGATGCGCGAACAAACATACATACAGACAGACAAAAGATCGGAAAACAGTTCTGTGGACTTCTATTACTCTAACAAAGACACTCACATCTGAATTTTATTATGAGTAAATATTCAAATCACCCCAGGTACTTGAGATAAAAATAATTTATTAAGGAGCCAACTATATAAAACGCTGCCACACCCATTACAATCTCTCACCTCCCTATTTGCCACTACAATTCCAATAAAAAAAAATTAAGATTGGTAAAAAAATGCTTTTAGCGGATTTTCAGAAAACATAATGTTCTGAAGATCCTTTACTTTTAAATATTTGATAATACTTCCTGGACATTTTTCGCTACCTACCTCACTACTCAAATTCAAAATAACTTATTTTTTTTGCAGTACCCTCTGGTCCCGCCCAATACCACTGGGATGGTATTTCAATAAGCAATGGGAACGAAAACACGGATTGCGTTGGCCTCAAGCGCTTTGTGATAATTGGGTACGAAATGATCGTTATTTAAGGTGAGTCACAAGTCTTGGAATTCCAGTTCAAAGCAAATTCTTTCTCTAATATCTTCATACTTTTACGCATTGCAGAACCTTCACTGGCAACTTACCGTTATGCCCGTGTACGTTGGAACAGGCCGTGAATGATAAAGGACGCTTTAGACCTGACAAAGAGTGTGATAAAGATTCAAATCCAACATGTTTGCGTCATAAAAATGCTATACATTGTGTTGTTAGTGGCACACCAGTGTAAGTTGGATGCCATTTTTCGCTTTTGAAAAACATCTCAAAACTATTTTCATTTCATCAAACAGCGCTGAAGGTGCCGAACAAGAATGTTGCTACGATCGTTATGGTTTTCTTATGCTAACACAAGATCAAGTATGGGGCTCTAGACCACGACGTAATCATAATCTTGGTAAAATGCCTTGGAATGAGGCTGGTAAAGTGCCAACACTTTCGAATTGGTTCCACGATATGCGTCCTTGGTATTCATGTTGCTATTGGCAAAAGGAGCAATCGGTTAATTGTGAAACTTTCCGTTTCGAACGTCGTCCCTCACAAGATTGTGTGGGCTATCAGGCGCCGGGTGTGGCTGGTGTTTTCGGTGATCCTCATCTCATCACTTTCGATGGCGCGCAATACACTTTCAATGGTTTGGGTGAGTTTGTTTTGTCGCGTAGCGTTGACGCTCAACAACGTTTCGAAGTGCAAGGACGTTTCGAACAATTGCCAAAGAATTTACATGGCCCCGTTATGGCTACACAGTTGACCGCTTTGGCTATGCGTGGTAATACGACGACTACTATTGAGGTGCGTTTACGTCCTAGATTTGCACGTTGGCGCTATGCATTGGATGTGTTGGCCGACGGACGTCGTATTTACTTCGATCGTGAAAGTATGAAATTCCAACATTTCGATGGCGTCACAGTTTACACGCCAACTTATTTGCTGAATCAATCGCAGGTTGTGGTAATGTTTGATTCGGGTGTTGGTGTTGAAGTTGTGGAAAATGAAGGTTATATGACGGGAAGGGTGTATTTGCCATGGAATTTTATTGTAAGTATATGTGAAGCACAATAACATCAAATAAAGCAAAGTTGAAAAATCACTGAAATTTATCTTTCTTTTCACCATAAACTTTCGTTTAATACATTTTCTTTCGATAACTATTTTATTACAGAACAAAACAGCTGGCCTACTCGGCAACTGGTCTTTTAATGTCTTCGATGATTTCGTTTTACCCGATCGCACAATTCTTAACTTGAATTTAAATAATTTGCAACAAGTGTACTATAACTTCGGCTTGAAATGGATGTTGGCGGATCGCAATATTCCAGGCGTGGGCGCAGCTCTGTTTAATCGTGAAGACGGTCGCACAGCCAGTTATTTTTCGAATGCTTCTTTTGTGCCCAACTTTTTGAAAGAGCCCCAAGACTTTTTACCCTCAAATCGTTCGTATGATGTGGAACGTGCCGAGGAGTTATGCGGTGAAAGTTATCAGTGTCGTTATGATTATGGCATGACGTTGAATGCAGATTTGGCACATTTCACCAAAATTTATTACGATACTTTGGTCAACATAAGAACATTGAATGCTAGGTAGGATTTATTTTCGGAAATTTGTTTCTATGTTATGTTACGTTATCTTATGTTATGTTATGTTATGTCATGTTATGTTATGTTATCTTATGTAATGTTATGTTATGATATGTTATGTTATGTTATGTATGTTATGTATATTATGTTATGCTACGTTGTGTTTTGTTTTGTTCTGTTGTGTTATGTTATGCTAAATTTATGTAGTTATGTTATGTAATGTTATGTTATGTTATATGATGTTATGTTGTGTTATGTTATGTTATGATATGTTATGTTATGTTATTTTGTGTTATGTTATGTTTTGTTATATAATGTTATTTTATGTTATGTTACGTTATGTTACGTTATGTTACGTATGTTATGTTATGTTATGTTGTGTTTCGTTTTGTTATGTTGTGTTATGTTATTTTATGTAATATTGTGTTATGTTATTCTATGATATGTTACGTTATTTTATGTTATGTTATGCTGTGTTATGTTATGTTGTGTTATGTTGTGTTATGTTATGTTATGTTATATTAAGTAATGCTATGTTAAAAATATGAGGGACATGCTCTATAACGAAATGTCTTAATTTAAGGTAATTTTAAGGTTTTTCTGCACGTTAGGCCATTTAAAGTTAAGTGTCCTTCTACCACTTCATGATGTTGGTTTATGTAATTTTTTTTTAAGCTTTGAGACGTTTCGTTATGTCATCTTATGTTAAAGTTTTTGTTATTACGACATTTTATCTTGTGTTGTTTATTTTTTCTGATCGTTCCTTTAGGCGCATCGTATCTTGCGGCGTTCTAGAGACACCCCGTTTCGGACGCAAGTTGAGTTTCGATTTTATGCCAGGCGCCAAGGTTTCCTTCGAGTGTAACGAGGGTTTCGTGCTTATGGGCGATCAACGGCGAGAATGTATGGCCAATGGACTTTGGAATATGCCTGAATATGGTTATACATATTGTCTACGTAAGTATTCAAAACACAAGAAATAGTAAAAGACTGCTGCTCCCTTCAATAAAAAAAAATTTTTCTTCACACCACTCGCAAACAGGTGAAATATTCTATACGCGCCGCATTGCATTCATCGCCATTGCTATTATTGTCTGCGTCATATTACCGCTGATGATTTGCATCGTTTGCGGCATATATCGTTTCCGTCAGAAACAACTCAAAGAGGATCCATCATGGCAAATGACCATACCACGTTCGCGCGCTTCTTCACGTTCCAATTTGCGTCAATTAAGTGGACCGGATGATGATAGTGATACGGATGGAACGGGAACATTAAAGAAAAGTAGGTCATATGATAAAGTATATCGTACGAATGAACCACTACCGGGAAAACCCCGTATTGACTTTCCAGCTAAAAAATGGGATCTGGATGATGAGGATGTCACGTCGTCCGAAGGTAGTGAAAATAAAGATACAAAAATTGCTAGCGATATTGAATACGTTAATAAAATAGGTGACAAGCCGCGTCAGATGGGCAGACGTTCGTTGCGTAACAATTCGGGTACCGATCATGATCAACATGAAGAAGAAGATGGTACTGCCATAGATGAGCCAACAGGCCAAGAACAAATACATCAGCCACCATCACCCGAAACCGATGATGAACAGAGTCCAACACAATTACAACAACAACAATACAGTCCAACATTTAGTGGCGTCGATAGTCGTAATAGCTCGATGAATTATCAAACGAATGCTGGCGCACAAAATCGTTTTGGTGGTGTGCCAGTGTTGCCAAATAATACCAAATTTTTCGCACGCCCACCATCGAATGTACCAGCTGGTGCAACGGCAGTAACACCATTGCGTCAAGCGCCATCTGTAGTACAACAAACGTCTACAACAATGCCATTGACACAAGATAATGGTTTACCATCACCACCATATGCTGCCTCACCCACTCCATCTGTGCAACGTTCCACTGAAGTTTAATCCACCTTAATAAATAAAATTCGCCATCTCAGTCTAACTCATGCACTTAGTAGTAATTTGCGTTTAAGCATTCCATCATAAAATACAAAAAACAAAAACAAGCATTCATCAACTCAAATATGTACAAATAAAATCAATGACTAACGAAATATTTTTGTCTAATCTTCGTGCACATACAAACATTTTGTTGGTCGTTTGTAGCTGAATGTAATAGTCACAGTCTATGTAACTATGTAAATATATAAATTGAAGTCAATTATTTGAATTTGACTAAAAGCATGATTTAATTAGTTGACTAACGATTGTCTGTAATCATTGTTGTGCGACTAACTTCATATGACTTCATAACTAAATGAACACAAACGAACTAAAACCAGATATGACAAACCTGCACTATCGTAGAATTAATAATAATCCTTAAAACCTTTTTCAAGCAGACTTTCATTTTTTTAATTAACTTATTTAATTCAGTTCAAATAAATATATTTTTTTTTAAACAATTAAGTCGTTTTGATTGCGTAGAGCGTCATAATCGTGTAAGTAGCATTTCAAAAACGTAAGTACAAAAAGTGAAAAACGATTTTAACATGCTCATTTTGAGTCATCCTACCAATGAGCGAGGTACCTCAGTATCCCGATTTTTAGCAATTTGCCATCTGCATCTCTCACTAGACTTCTTCCGAACTTCATAATAACTTCGGATATACCTACAGGGACCAGAGACCAGAGAAATATTTTTGTTATACGAGAAGGTTCAGTTGAACAGGCATACATTCCCACAGTATCACAAAATACAACAACGAACTAGAATGTTTGGTTCCAATCTCTTACATACTCACCTTCAAACTAAATGTGCAACAATTCCAAGAGTTTAAAATCCATTTTGTCTTTTTCAAGTGAATTTAGTTTATTTATTTGCTTTTTGTTTCTATATTACAGTTTTTTTGTAGAGATTAAGTTTAAGTATATTTTTCTAGTTAACGATTATTATTTATTTGTTTGAAGTATTTAACTTGCAATGTTGCCTTTAGCCATTAATTGGCCTTAAAAGGTCTGTTTTTTTGTATGTTTAATGTTGTCTAAGTTCTATTCCTCTTGTCTTCACTTACGCAACTAATATAAATTCAATTTTCTTATTTACTAATATTTAAAATTCATTTTGCAACAATTGTTGTTGCGCTCGACACAAGGGAGTACTTGCATTACGAATACAATGCGCCGTAAAGAGCGAAGTGTGTAAAGTTTTTGTTGTTTTGATTGCTTGGAGTGAAGGCTAACGAAAGGCGCGCTAGGCAATTAAAATTTTGCGGCGAACTTATTAGGAACTTTAATGAATTGTTTGGAAATTTGTGTCAACAATTTGGAGATGGAGAAAATGTACAGAAATTCATAGGAATTTTTGGGAAAATAAAATGGTTTTCTTAAGAGCGGGTTTTCAGTGGAAATTCAACAAATTTTTTTTGGTTAAACTAAGCTAACCGGCCCATTTAGTTTTTAACCTCAAAATATGGAATCAAATGTCAGCTGTTATATTCTGTTAGGTGCAGAAAAACCAGTGTTGCTTACCAAGAAAGCGAAACCTGACAGCGGTTCTAAATTGACACTGAAAACCCGATTTGCAGTTTGGCTGAAGTTTAATTGTCATGTTCCGTCCTGAAGGGATTGTTTGATGCCAATAAAACTTGGAACACCTACTCGAAACTTTACAAGTATGGTTATGTTTTAAAAATAATTGAAAATATATTAACTGATAGAAGAAAATAGGCTCCGCAAATGGGAAATTTATAATGAATTTCGCTGGAAGTATTCACGCTATCTGACTAAAATTCGGTAAAGAGTTAATCTAGAACAGTTCCAGAAAAATGTCAGATAAAAGAAAAGGCATATTTCACAGTAGACATTTTCGAATGAAGAGAAAGTCAAATTTGATAAGTAGGTAAGGCTGTGCTCACAATAATACCAGTGGAATTAAGTTGGATATTATTCGACGAAATATGAAAAATATGTGTTCAATAATAATCAATAATTCTCATTTAAAAAATTGCGAATTCTAACAGAAACCGCATAAAAATCAATTTCAAAGTTAGCACAAAATTCAGGGAGGTTAATTAAACTTTAAAAATTTACATTTAAATTTTAATTTAATTTAAATTTTTTTAATAACCAGTCTAGCTCTTTCAATTCTAGTACAATGATGTGCGAATTAAAATCACGTCAAAATTTCTTTTTAATTTTTATCAACGCATGAACTAAACTTAAATTTTCTCTGGAACAAAAAACCCAATATCCATGACAATAAAATTCTGAAAATTCAATGGAAGTTTTGATGCAGATTTAATTAGCACATCATTGTATTAAAACTGAATTAGCTATAAAACTGCATACCTTAAAATTTTTCAAAAATTCTTTTTTAAAGTTCAATGAAATTTTCTGAATTTTGTGTAAATTTTTTAATTTTTATATAAGTTTCCTGTAGTAGAATTCGCTATATTTTAAAATAAAATTGTTAAAAACATAACTTTTTCTTTCGTAGAAGGATATCGAACTTTCATTTCGAAATTCACAACTCTCAGATAGAAGCTAATTAAAAATTATTTCCAAGAATAGTAAAAAACAAGTTCAGCCGAATTTAACTACGGTGCAACTGTAAATAAAAGAAGTAAGTAAATAAATTTGATCTAAGCTCTGAAAAAATTTCTGAGTTCCACTGTAGAAGAATGCTTTAAAATTGTTGAAAGAGAATATTTTATATTTTTGCATATTTTGAAATACATCACCTACTTGCAGAATTATAATATTTTTTTGTAAATATTTAATGTGAACTAATTTTATTTATCTTTTACTTTTGTTCTTGTGTGCAAAGTGTGTGTGCTTACGAGCTTACGTGTAAATTTAGGTATGTAGGTGTGCGTGTATGTGTGTGTGTGTGTCATAAGCCTGAAGTGTCTGCTTAAACATCTATAAAGCTATTCGTCAGTTGATACAATATTTAAGTTTAATTGTTAAATACATTAGTAATAGTTCAATATACATACATACATATGTTTCTATGTATGTATATGTTTATTTATGTATGCATGTATTATAAGATTGCATATGTATGTGTATGTGTGTGTGTATTTGTAGTAGATTTTAAACAATATTAAATTAAATATTTACTTTATTGCTTAGAAATTACACACTTAAGACTAAATTAAATGTTCTCTTTAATATTTTATAAATGTATAAGTACTTGTTGTTGTTGTTTTAAACTACAGTTTTATATTAACACAAGTGTGTAGCTTAGGTAAGATTAGGTTTTCATGTTTACAACAGTTGATTTGCGCACATTAAAGTGAACATGCATATGGTCAAATGACTTTTATTTTACATTTACGCATGCAATTATTTTTTTTCTCTAAATTTCATTTGTAATTTTAATATTTTTCTGGAAACTTAGTTCTTTTAATTTAATTTTCTACTTTTTGCATATTTATATTTTTCTCTTTTTATAAACTTGCAAGTGTGCTAAATTTTTAATTTTCTATAAACAATTGCAATAAGTTTGTAGTATTTTTTATAATAAATTTTTTTTTTCAGCAAAAGATAGGTACCTAAATTTTCTGTTTTTTTTTTTTTACAATTAATAGATTTCAATTAGAATATTTGCTTTAAGTATTTTGCTTTTGGGGAAAAGTTTATTTTATATCAACATACATACATACACACACTGACTTGCTGACTTCTTTTCTAGATAACTACAAACTCTAATTTTTGTTTAGCTCTACAATTTGGTAGAAAATACTTGGTTTAAATATTTTTATTTTGTGTCAAAAAATATTTTTTGTTATTCAAGTTGTGGAGAAACCGTGGCTTAAAATGCCTGACATACCCGTACAGTTTTTTTTTTTTTGTGAAATGGAAGCATCAGCTAAGAGTACATAGGAGCCCTCTTTTTATGAAGTCAAAATTGAGACATAAAAAAGCTTTTTGTTTTAAGGTAATGAATAATAAAATTTTAAAATAAAACAATAATAATTGTCTTAAACTTAAATTCATTTATAGTCTTGAATACTTTAAAAATATACCGAACGAACCTTTATAAAAGAAATTATTATTTAAAAAAAGTGGAATTTGAAAAGAATTCTGCTTCCGCACTGATATCTGGTAACCACTTTGCCATCGGCATCACTTAAAAAGATTCAAAAAACGAGAACTATCCAAGTATTTTTTCATAAGCAGAACTGACTTTTTTCATAAAAGATGCTCTTAGGTAGAAGTTTGAGAAAAAAATGTTTTTGTATAGTGATGCCACTTAAAAAAACAAAAACAAATCAGGACTATATATAATAACTATTCATATTTCTCTAATTACTTTTTGAACTAATTTTTTAAAGGCAGTTGGTTGCAAGTATATAGGTATAACAAATTCAAGTACATACAAATCTGGGTGCAGCAATGTTTTTTTAATTAATAGGTACATAAGTATGCGCATTAGAGTGTGTCATCACAAAGAAGTTAAAATTGAATTATTTTTTCTTGTTCCAGATTTACATTATTAGCGAAAAAAAAAACAAAACGGTTGATAAACACTCCCGTTTTTGTATAACGGTTAGTGTTTATAAAAAAGCTCAGAAATATTTTTTTTTAGAATACTATTTCGGATGAGAAACAGTTAAAATAATTTTATTTAATATTTTATTTTTTCATTAAAGCATACTTTTTTGGGTACTTTTAAACCGATATCAAAGACTCAATCAAAGTTAATATTATAATTAGAAAAAATTAAAAAAAAAAATTTTTGTTGACACACCCTAATGTACATGTAAATAGTGTTCTTATATTATATTCAACTAGTAATTTATATATATTTTCCATTTTAGCAAACACACATACATATTTACTTATTTTGTATATAGGTTTCTGTTGCTTAATGTGTCTCTATTTGAAGAGTTTATTTTTAGTTGTGCGGCTTGAACTTAAAGCTACTCACTTTCAGTACATATTTAGAGACATTCGTACAAAAGAACCATTGCAGACTTGCTTGGCGCAAGGTAAAATCATTCAGCCTGGAAAAAAAGAAAAGAGAATATAATTTTAATATTTTTGTTGTATAACAAGGGGAGATTTTACGGAAAATGTCATACGATAACAGTCCCATTTAAGTTCAAAATGTATATCCCATTTGAAACTTAAAAAAGCTTAATGAACCAACTTTATTTTTTTGCATAGAAATCTGCTCTATGTGTCGCTGCTTCTCAGACCACTTATTAGACTGAGTTTAATTTTAATCATTATATCTACCAAACCTAATAAGATATGGAACTCAAATACATCGCTTGCGAAAACACTAATTATCACCTTTCGTTCGATACCCATATTTTAAAAACACATTTTGAGTCACCTTCGTCCGCACATTGGTCCATATCACCAAGAATGACTGGGTCATCGAAATAAGGCATAACCTAAATTGTAAGTTGGACATATATATAGTAATGTAAACATTTAGACAGGCTGACAAAAATTCTAAAAACCGTTAATTTGGATTCTGTTGGCTTAGTGATGAACTCTACTATAAATTTTTCTTGAATATTTGCAATGGACATGCATTTTCATGTCACAATTTTATAATACATATGTAGATAGATAAATGGTGAGGTAATTTTTTTATGCTAGGTTCTGTTGTGTCCATTTTGAGATTACCTTATATGCGTTTGTGTTCTGTGTATTAGGTTATGCATGAATATTTAAATTTTCATTTCAATTAAAATAAAATAAATATTTTTATAAATGCAGCCTTCACTCAATCACCTTTGCCATAACCTATTCAACCACTTCCTTTAGCCCCATGATCTCCTCGAAAGCTTTCCATTTAACACAGCAAATACATAGAAATGTTGCATGATAAATGCATTTAAATGCTATTAAAATATAAAAAGAGATAATAGCATATACACGTAAGGATTGTATACATCTCCATATAAGAAAATATATATACATATATAGTACGTGTAAAGAACAAAAGCAAGACCTGATGTCAAGGCCAATGAATTCTATTTCCTCAACGCCTTGCAGCACATTTTGTTAGCTTATAAATATGCATAACTATTGCATTTGAAAGCGTTACATGGCATGGTCTATACGCAAGGAAGCTATGTACTACAAATAGAACCCATAAATGAATTATTGAGTGCGATGACAAATTGACATGCACATAATTCTTAGTACTCTGCATTGTTTGAGCGCATCTTAACGCAGGAGCTGACACGAATGGAGTGATGATGAGGTGACAAAAGCCATCATAAGCAAATGTTGAGAACGATGGGTTCTACACAATGTTCTTGGCAGAACTGGGTAAAGCGCTTAAGGCCAACAATTGATGCGATGCACTGGTATTCATATTCTAATATACTTAATTCATTTACTTGTACATATATAGTACATCTGCTCATATTTATGTGTATACCGATGAGCATGCTGAGCAGCTGAGCATTTATAGCAATTTTAAAATTTTACAGATAATTTAGCAAACTAGAAATAAATGAGAAATTGATTGACTGCAAAAAGGACACGAGCTATAATACTTAATGTACATATGTAAGCTGTATTTCGTTTAAAAAGTAAAACGCCTGCGCT
Organism: Sphenella marginata; assembly: GCA_951509765.1. Taxonomy (NCBI): domain Eukaryota; kingdom Metazoa; phylum Arthropoda; class Insecta; order Diptera; family Tephritidae; genus Sphenella; species Sphenella marginata. The sequence continues at coordinate 104,703,313 of OX608079.1, forward strand.
CGTTTTAGAGAATGAAATAAGAGGAAGAATAGTAAGCTTTGTTAGTGTGACAGCCAAGTTTTAAATTTAAGAATTTCAGGCGCTTCCCTGAACACTGACAACATCTAATCAGGCACCACTGGGAGTATGGGCAAGAAACGGAACCAAGTGGAGGTTGGTCGGTTGGTCATATAATTTTTCGCTAGAGGTGTTATGGCCATTTTCCAAAAATAATAAAATTCCTCAAACCATTCTTCAAACTTTAACATGTGGAACTCTCGATCTCGATTATTTTCTACTCCATACATCCTACTTCTTTTGATCAAACCGGGCTTGAAAAAATTTCAAGCCATTCAAATGCTTAGACCCACATTTCTCACTCAAATTTTCTATTCCTTAGACATTGTGTGTGTGTCAACAAAGTAACTAAATTTTAAAAATTTGTATCACAAATTGCCGTATCGTAGTAGTTTACTAAATTAGATTTTCATGTGGCAAGCTGAAACCACAACATATTCAGTTGACATCTGTGAAAATATTTGCATGTGTGAAATATTCAGGCAAATTCAGTTTAAACGCCATAGGGCGATGATGAAAAAAATATTTCGTTTGCCGTACAAAGAATCAAAATAAAATAGATAAACTTTGCAAATGACTAAGGAGTGAAAGAAAATTTTATAGAAAAATAAAGGTCAGAACGTAAAATAGAACAGTTGTTGGATATTGGGATTTCTCTATACATTACTATAATTACTAGTTTGCAGCTTAAATTTCCAACTAATCTCAAACTAGACCAAAAAAGATCGAAATTTGGCTGGCAAAATGTTAAATTATTTGGTAATATGAAGGTGCTCAGAGTTGGAAAAACGCCAGAAGAAGTTATTTTTGAAATTTTCGTGTTCCAGCAACGACCTTTCACATGTGGACCGAGTAATTATATACCATGACCTATGGTAATTATATTATTTTCACTTAACAACTCTAACCAAGCCTGGTACATTTTTGTCCAATCTCTGAAAGGAAGAAGTGACTAAATAAACTTGGTGGTCATACTAGTTTTAAAGTATTTTTCAACTAGTCGGTTTGACTGCAGGGCATATGTAGCCACCTGTGTATGTGTGAGTGTGCGGAGAGTCACAGCTGTAGCTACTTTTTGTAAGAGAAACGTGCCTAATCCGTACAGAGAGAGATTGAAATACGACAAAAAATTAATCAAATATTTCATCTGCCTAAAAGCAATTGTTCGTTTAGCTTCGATTTTAAAATGGCTTCATATTTATTTTGCGCTAGTTTTCAAGCAATTTTTTTTTATATCCATTCTTGAAAAGAGCTAGCTTTATTTGAAGGAAATGTATGCAGACAAGGTTGCCACCTTTTTGAAATTATTTTAAAAAGTGTTCTCACCTTTTGAGTGTAGGTGACATTCCAAACATACATATATTTAAAAGCTATCCTGCTTAAGACTTTCCAGTAAGGATGCTTGTAGAGAATTGAAAACAGATCTGTTAGGGAATGACTACTAATCGTAATAATTTTTAGATTAATTATTAAATATTTTTTGGCAAAACCTACTAGTGATTGAATATTAATTTTTGTGCAATTTTAATGATTATTCTAAAATAGATATCAATAAAGAATTATGATTTTTTATGATAATCGAAAAAATTTAGAAAAATTCAAAATAATCGAGAAAAGTCAAACAATTTTTTTTTGATTAGATACACTTTCAATTAATAATGATTGTTTAAATGTTTTAAAAAATTCACAATGACTAATACATAAACATTCGACATTAATTTAAAAAAAAAAACAAAAAAAATTATTAATTAATTAATTAATTTTTTCTTTGGTTGCGATTACTTTCGATTTTTTTAATATTATTTATTTATGTTCACGATATATTTTTGCAGGTTTTTAATTATTATTTAAAAAAAATAATCAAAATAATTATGATTTTTATGTTAATCGAAAAAAATTAAAAATAAAAATAATCAAAAACAATCAGACAATTTTGTTTTGATTACCCTTTCAATTAATGATAATTTTTTTTGATTTTCTTTAAAAATTCGTAAATTGCTGATTCATTTTTATTCGAAAAAATTTATTAATCAAAATAAATTGTAAATAATTCAAAAGTAATAAATAAATTTAAAAATAATTGAAAGTAATCAAAGGTAATGTTTTTTTTTTTAATCATAAACAATGATTTTTTTGTTGTTTTTGACTACTTTTTATTTTTTATTTTTATGTTATTATCTTTGTTTTGGAAAATATATCAATTACTATGTAATTGCTAACGAAAACAGTTCAAACAATAATTATTCATTAAAAGAGTAATCAAAATGCAGCTTAAAATTATTTGTAATATTTAGAAACGTAACAAAGTATAATTCAGTCATGTCCAAATGCTATGCAAATTTAGTCCAAGTTGCACCACCAACTAGAAGTTCACCCAACATTTTTCTGCCCCTATCACACAATTCAATTTAAAGAATAAATATGTATTACCAAATCGAATTGCATTTGACATTTCAAAAGTTGACCCAAGTAGATGCACAATATCGTAATGTTATTGTAAAATATGATCCAGACAACTTATGACACAGCATCGAAAGCGTATAAAAGAAAACCTAAAATGGCATAGAGAGTCTGTTTGTGACAAGTGCTGCATTCAAAATTAATAATGCTAAGCCGATTTTGTGACAGTTCAAGTGTACATTTTTGTCGTTTTGTCAGAGTTTTTTCTGCAACGGAATTATCTATGATAAATGCTGGGCGCACACAATGGCACACCACGCCAGCGACATTTACCTCAGGCCATACTCAGTGCTGTGGTAGAGACAAAATATGTATCTAAGCTTGGCATATCAACGGCTGTCATTCGTTTATACCCGCTCAACGGTTTGTATTTTCATCAATGTCATGTCATCATCATCATCGGCATCAACATCAATGCCAACGTCAACAACTTGATAGCCAAAAGGAATCAACATTATGCCTGAGTTACAAGTAGATAATACAACAACAACAAACAACAATAGCTACAACAACCAAAAGTCTATTAACATTAATCGCCATTTTCCGCTTCCGTTTCCTTTGGCATGTTTGTCTATGCGCTACATCCATCCATACATCCATACATACACACATAAATACACTCATACATCCATACATCCATACATACACACATAAATCCATACATCCATACATTCCTTTTGCTAACAAACTAAGCATTAATGATTTTTATTATCATTTTCTGTCATCAACATAGCTCCATAAAGCTTTGTAAGAAAAATGTTTTCTTCTTTATTTTGTGCCCTTTTTACGTAAACTCACACATACATACACATATACATACATACATATACAAAAGTTTAGAGTTGAAAAGCGCAATTGTGCTGCCCTCCATCGTTGTCACTTGCAAGTTGCAATATTGTCGACTCGTTCACTTTGGAATTGTTGTTGCAAAATGCTGTGTGGTTTGTAATTTTCATTGTCAGTCGAAAACATGCTTCGCGAGTAAACAGCTGCTAACTGTAATAATGTTCTCCCACTTTTTGTTGAGTAATTTACAGTTTATCAACGTTGTTCTCTTCAATTTGATTTCGTTAATACAATTTTACTCTATCGCGCGGAATCCAACTGCTACCGGTAATAGTATAGCTCGCAACTTTCATTTTTGTACATTTTCACGTCCTCATTTTACCTGATTGATGATAAGGAAGTATGGAGGTTGAGACCATATAGGCAAATCATGCGAGCGACTATTTTGAATATCATTGAAGTAGTGGGATAGCTGCCTCTGTCCGTCTGGTTAATGTTCTCGTGAAGACACAGGTTGGTATCAAATACTGATATCAAGGTCATGCTCGGCGTCTTCTATGCGGAAAGTTCAGTCTGCACTATAAGACTTCGAAACGTGGTTTTAAGGATCTATCAGATCTACCACAACGTAGCAGCCATGACAAAAAAGTTGTAACAAGAAACCCAAGAAAAGCTATAACTTTTCGTAATAGAAGATTGCCTGTCACAACAGCTTTCTGAGAGCACAGGTCAAACGCCGTTAAAATCGCATGCTACGAGGAGTCGAATAAAGAGGCGAAGCGCAGAATACCTTTACTTAAAGCAAGGGGGGAGCTAATGTTAAAACTTCGTAACCGATTTTCGGGCTGAAGAAAAAAAGTTGAGACGAATGAACTATCACTATATATACTACAGATGCAAAAAAGACTGTTCTTATTGTATTGGAAAATTGGTGTAATTGTTTTAAATTGAAAAATCTATTCTGTCAAAAATGTGTTCAAAATCCTCACTTGGTGTCGTAGTTATGACATGAGAGGCTATCAACGTAGATACAAATAATCACTTGTGCGGATTTATATACATATACACAGAAAGGTTATGAAAAAAAAAATGTTAAGCCTCTTGCGAAATTTTAATTTTATTGCCATTGTCCTTTCTAGCTGAAAATACATAAATAAATACCCACCCTCCCTTAGTGCTGAATTGATTTTTAATAAGCCATTTTATATTTATGGACTCACCTTGAAAGGTACACTTTAAAATTTAAATCCAAAGTACTTCGACACACAAAAGACTAAAAATATTTTCTTAGGACTACAAAAATTAGCTCGCGAGTAAGGACGTGAGTCCGACGGAAACCAAATATCATATACTCAGTTGCTTGCTTTGCTCATTTTTTAAATATTTTGTTTCTTACTTGACACAAATTTCAAGACTTTATCATTACAATTTACTAATTAGTTTTATTCACTTAATCTACTCGTAAAGCTGGTTAAACTAATGTAAATTGTAGCTATCCAGCAAAGCTGCAACCTAGACAAGCAGCGAGACTGGTACTAAAATTTTCTTTAATATGAAAGTGGAAAGAAAAATTTATAAATACCTATTGACATTTCAAGACGATCCTTTTACAATGATTTCGGCTTCTTAAATGCTATTTTTAATGTACTTTCCTTCACTTATACCTTTTTGTGTTTTTGTTTATAATGCGTATGATTAGGGAAAGAAATTTGCTACAAAAATAAAAGCCGATAACAAAGTTTCAAATTTTTCTTTTGCATATTTATGTCGGATAAAAAGTTGATTTGAAGTGGGCAGAAAATAATAACTGTACAATCATGAGACGCACAATAACAAAAAAATAATACATCATGCCGCTTTAGGGTATTTTGGTACTGGAGACCATAACTGTCAGTGTGATGAAGAAAGCGATTTGATGTTGTGGGCTGAAGGATAACAATTATAGCGATGGCGGCTGGGTTAATGATGTTTGTCTAGTCCAATTTAATTGAGGAATTTTGCTTGATTTATTTTAAGTTAGCTCCCTTTGTGTTAAGATTCAAATTTCATTAAAACAGGGTTCATTATTGTAAATGTTTTAACGCTGGTAAGGAACGAAGGTAAGGAAACGTGTACGCTGTGGAAACTAAACTAAAATAAATTAAAATAAAATAAAATAAAATAAAATAAAATAAAATAAAACAAAAATAAAATAAAATAAAATAAAATAAAATAAAATAAAATAAAATAAAATAAAATAAAATAAAATAAAATAAAATAAAATAAAATAAAATAAAATAAAATAAAATAAAATAAAATAAAATAAAATAAAATAAAATAAAATAAAATAAAATAAAATAAAATAAAATAAAATAAAATAAAATAAAATAAAATAAAATAAAATAAAATAAAATAAAATAAAACAAAATGAAATAAAATAAAATAAAACAAAATAAAATAAAATAAAATAAAATAAAATAAAATAAAATAAAATAAAATAAAATAAAATAAAATAAAATAAAATAAAATAAAATAAAATAAAATGAAATAAAATAAAATAAAATAAAATAAAATAAAATAAAGTAAAATAAAAAAAAATAAAATAAAATAAAATAAAATAAAATAAAAGAAAAAAAATAAAACAAAATAAAATGAAATAAAATCAAATAAAATAAAATACATAAAAATTTATTGGTTAGACCTTTACTCCGAACGCACTATATAGCTAAATTGTTCATAAATAGCTTTAATGATATCTCTTTTGGGAACTTTACCTGGGACCTGCCAACTACTTATGAGATGTCAAAAAGAACTTTCTTTTTCACTTTTCTCGCGAACATGGCACTTCTAGTCAGTGGTCCATTTGCGCAGCTCATCTCCTAAGTACCTATGTGACTAAGCTGAAAGGTGTTAAGCAGATATAAATTACCTTGTGTATGCTGTGGCAATCCATCCATTGCTTTTGAATTCATCTTACGGTAGAACACCACTGCAATCCACAGCAAACCAATTCCATTCAATTCAATCCACGCCAAGCTCGCTTTACAATTTTTTTTTTCTAATGTGCTAACAGCTTTCTCATTCAACTGTCACCAGCACTTCCCTTGGTTGCTTATCCATCTAAGTACATCTAACATCCTACATTAACTACGCGTACCACATTTTAAAGTATATTTCAGCAGCAGCACGACGAATCGTTACACATTTCCTATGTCAATTCAGCAGGTGGCGTAACAGCGGGTACAATGCCGTTAGAGGTGTCTGCTCCCATGGAAGCAGCGCCATCACCGCCACTTGCTACTGTTATGCCTGATGAGGAAGATGATGAAACTGGGGATGTGGGTGAGAATGTTGTTGATGTGAATTGTGTTGTGGTTGCTTGGGTAGTTTGACTTGTTGCAACATCAATGTCTGTTGAGCATAATGATTGCTGCGCTGTTGCTGACATACCAGCTATGTCAGTGGTATAAGCAGTTGTTGCTGTTGTTGTTGTGTTAATACCACTGGGATATTTTAAGTTTGCTGCTGTTGGTGGTGGTGTGGTTGGTGGTAGTGGAGAATCGGTGACGCTGACGCGTGTTGCTGCTGCATTTGTATTGCGTGTTAGGAACCAACAATCCATTGGTGTCGGTTTACCTTTCATCACGACCGGGCCACGGTATTCGAGATTGAATGAATCATCATGGTTAATGTCTTGGCATAGTAATCTGCAAATGGACAAAATAGAAAGAGGGAAAATTCATGAAATATTGTTGTAAAACGAAGAATGCATTGGCAGTAGCAAAACATGTTCTAAGCAGATTGAGTGTTGCAAATACTTTGATGGTTCGCCTGATGGATATTTGTTAGAGTGCAAATGATATCTTTGCTGATTGGTAAAGTAAGAAACAGAGAATTTGTTGAAGATATCGCTTTAAGCACCTGAAAGCTTTCTAAGAACTTGCTGATGCAGCAATTATCCCAAGAGGCGGCATAAATAACAAGAAATGCTCCTTGACAAACATAATAAGCTATGATCCATTTCGAAAATGGAAATTGTACCAAGAGTTTGGATGTTGTTCTTTGCACCTTATTAAAACATTATATGTCCTTTTCTTGAATGGTCAAGTCTATAACGCACACAACTCTACTAAGGACCTGTCATAAGCGATGAATTTAAACCAATAGTTTCTTAAAATTTAATTCGTCCTTCACACAGAACATCAGCAGAAAAAGCAGAAGAACAGAAAAGGCAGAATTTTATAGTCTCAAGCAGAGCAAATACGTGGGGCTGGTTTGTCGGATCCAACCCCAATAAGAATTATGTTCTATTCAAAATACATAAATCAAAATTTAGAAAATGGGACGAGCACACGGTCTTTTACTAAATAACACTTTTGGAAGGAATTACTCCACATTTTTGTACGAGAAAAAATGGTTTGCTTCAAAATTTAGTTTTTCCAATTTTTATAATTTTAAAAATGCATAAACTGGTATGTCTGAACTTTTCCAATAGAGAGAAAAGCTTTAGAAAATTAAAGTTTTTAAATGTAAAAGTTATTTTTCATACAAAAAAAACAAATGTTGCCTTGGATGCTAAACCTCAACTGAGAATTGAGGGTTCTTCAAATCTTGGCGTACATATTCTCTTGTGCTTATTGGGTAGAAACAAGAGCGACTACGGTACTTATTTTGTCATTGTTGTAAAAATAAGTCAAACTGCTGATTCATAGCAACATAGAGTTGCGAGTTAGTTAGAGATTGAAAAAGGAAAGCAGTAAACATTTCTTATGCACACACGTAGATACATACCTATGTATGTATGTAGCTATAAATCCTCTCATAGGTACATGTATGCTTTTCAAGATTTATGTGTCTCCAGTGTGTGTGAAGTAATGCACAATTCGTGTTTATGCCGATAAGAAGATTTATTAAGCTACACGCTTGGATGCGCTAACATCTCAAAATGCAGAATTTCCTATTTGCACCTACAAATCTCAATACATTCCTTCTCGGTTCAGCATTAGTATTTGCAAAGGTGAAATACACAAAAAAAAATTTGAAAGAGGCTGATTGTCACAGAGGCGACCAAATATCAACAAGGACCACTCGCCATTCTTGTGTGAAATCTGTTCAAGGTTTAAAGTCTCTAGCTTAACAGAAAGTTTTTAAAATCGATCGCACAATTCCAACTGTTTGTATAAGTTTTTCTCGATCCATGCGACACCTAGTGACATTTTTATAGAGTGTTGCATTGTCAACAGATTCCAAACTATAATGTTAGTATCAAGTCTCCAGTTCAATGAAAAGTTTCTCGAAATTTGCATCGCTATTTCAAAATTGTTTGAAAGAGTTTGTAAAACAAATCGATGCGTGCGCCACCTAGCGGTATATTCTGCCATGACATTTTATCGTCGCTTGTGTGTAAATTTTATTCAAAACTTCAAGTATCTAAGCCAAGGGAAAGTTTTTGAAATCAATGGAAAAATTCCCCTCGGGTAAACCCTATTCCCGAGACTGATCCCGAAAATCGCAAGATTCTTTAAATTCAAAAAGGGTGGCATCTCTTTAATGCACAGATCTCTACTCAAAGGAGAAAGGAAAGGAAGGAAAAGCATTGATTTCATTACAACAAAGTTGTACTAACGATAAGTTTTTATGACAACAAGAGCTCAGTCACTTCATAAACTAATAAAGTTGCAGAAACTGCCAACTAAAGAGCACGCACTAACAGTTTAATGCAAATTGTTGACTTTATAGGTGCAAACTTCACTTTAAATCAATTAAAATGACTAAATAGTTGTTTTTCCACTTTCTATGTCCCCTTGCTATTCCACTCTTGAAAGCTTTCTGTTAGAAAATAATTAAACGAAATTACTTTAGAATAGAGGAAAAACTAGATTATGCAGGCACTTGCAAAGTTATTCTCTGCGGGTTGATTTGTTTACAATTTTTAGAATTTCTGATTTAAATAAAAGCAGAATTATCAGGTGTGAGAACATAGCATGCAGTGAATGCGTATAAGCAACAGTGTGAGTGCTGGTATAGTAAATTCTCTCGCTTTTTGCCAACGAACTTTTATTTTCTAGAGCAGAAAATAGTAAGAGAAAATTAAGAGAGATTTATATAGCAAAGAAGAGCAATGAAACTTGTTGATTGGTTGAGTAGAGACATTTTTTACACTTAATAAAAAGAAGTGAGTGAAGGTGAGGAACTCTCTATAGTAGTGATTATCGATACCACTTATGGACACTATCGATACCATTGCAATTTGGGAAGTTTAAAAAAAAAATTAGTTTTGTTGTTGGAGAAATATAAGCTTTGTGATTAAATTTCGATGTTTACGCACAATAAATAATACTAGCGATAATAACAAACTATCGATAATATCGATAGAATTACACTCCTCTACTGACTTTAGTTCATGCTAGCGCGGAGCTGAATAAATCGGTTGATACGATCAAAGCATTGGCAAGCAACCTATGACCTACTTATCTTAACAGCACGGATTTTCATTGCTAGAGAAAACTTTAGCTTAGGGAGCGCTCACTTTTACATTGCCTCTTCACAAGTGGTGCGGGCAGTTTGAAGTCCATACTGTTCAAGACAACTGGCTCTAATATTTTTATGAAATAAAATATCTTTCATTTGAAACCCATATGGGCATCATTTGATTTCATAAAAAATTTAAGCTGAATGACAACCCTAGGAAACATCCAACATCCAAGTTCACCTACCAGCTATCATTGTTTTTCTTGAATACAACTTTCAATGCCTTTTGGCATATGTATCTAATTTAAACATCAACAAATTCGAAACAACTGGCAACCTTGTTAAAAATCCTCAGTGGCAGCAAGTAGGTAGAAAACGGGGTAAACCTCTTCAACCTCTTCAACTATTACTCCATATTTTGTGAGTTACTGGAAGAATACCTCCCTTCAAGCATTTCGGGAAAGAGTTATAATTGAATCTTACATAAAAATTCCAATACACATAGAAGCTTAAACTAAGACTTTTGAATGTACGGTCTTATCATACAAAGTTCGTGAAGCTTAAAGCGAAGCAAAATATCGAGCAATTCTTAATTTATGGCGCAAGTAGCTGTCAAAGCTCAATATATTTCAGCCATAAACGCTCTAATTATGGATTTAAGCGCAAGTAGCAATGTAACGTATTTTAGGAGCTCCAGGCAAACGAAATGAGTTAAGCTATATGCTCTCACTTTTACTGGTTTTTGTATCTCTTCACGCTCTTCGTTACACAATTATTCTTTGCCCGCAAATATTAAAACTTTTTAGTTTATTTAATTATTGCATTCCTTTTACTTCTAATACCAAAATAAAAAGGGTAAAAGGTAAGGAAAGTTAAAAAAATATGAGCCATTTAAGAGTCTTATCGCATTGCTGTAAGCATACTGTCCCGCTCATCCGCGTGAAGCTTCCTCTCAAGAAAAATAAACAAACAAAGAAAATAAAGCTCACTTTCGCAACTGCGCCTGAAAACGTGCTTTCGTTTAACTACAAAAACGCTTCAGTTGAACTTGAGTATTCGTACTTAGTGGAGGGTCAGGTGTATGCACGTGTCAGTGCCATAGCGTCAGTACGACACATCGAGCTACGTGACAGTGAAATATGTATGTCTGCTTTGCTGAAGGAAATCAGTAAAAGCATGAAAATGCGAGATAACAACAAAAATGATAAAGAGCGTAATTTGCACATACTAAGGAGAAATCATTCTTAAAGGATAATACATAATACAAGCACATAAATAACAAAGCGTCTGAGTGTGTGTGTGTGTGTGCACTCACACTGCTTTCCAAGCACTAACCCACAATTGCGAGTATTTTATGCTTCAAAAGCTTTAATGGGCACGCTCAAGCCATTAAATGTTTGGATTTCCAATTTATCGTTAAATGGCAATACAATTATTAGGCGTGATTTAATGATAATTACTAACGATTTTATAAACGTGCTTATTAGCGAATGAATTATAATTATACAACGAATAGAGATTTAATGCAAGCCAACAACAACAACAGCTCACGTTCTTGTGAAATTTCACTATCAAATGCAGCTCTTCACTACAATTAGCGCACGTTTCGTGCCGCTTAGGCTTAGTTCAATGTCCGTTAATTGAATTATGCGTTTAGAAAATATTTTCAACGGCGCATAACAGTTTTTATGGCTTCCCAACGAGACGTGAGAGCTAGTATTTTGCTGTGGCGATAATAGTTCAAGTTTATATTTTCACTCAGCACATCAGCCACACAAAAAGTAAGCTGCCTGCAGACATCACAGTCACAATTGCGGCTTACTGGGGAATATTATTATTGCGCTTTTTATTGATTATATAGATAATGGAATTTATATTTGATTGCTTCTTTGAGCATACTTTCGATAAAATCGCGCGTAATGGCCTACAGGATCGCTCTTCACGCCGTGACGTTTTGGATCATTTGAGTGCCGTGATTGGCGGTTGCAGTGATGGTTCGATTTAATTTGCATTTTTTTGTGTGAAAATCGTGATATTTCTAGTTTATTTGTGTTTTTTGCTTTTTTTTGTTTTTGTTTTTGTAGGACAGGATATGCGTACAGAGGAAGTTGCCACAATTGCTGTATTAGCGGCAGTGCGTTATCATCGAGAGAAGAAGGAGGGAAATGGAAATGTGAGTAGAAATGGAATAAGTGTTAAAGAAGTTAGGAGAGTTTTTTCATGAATATGGGTAAATTAACTAGCTATAAATCCCATTCGATAATTATTTAAATAAGGTACAATTTGAGTGGAGTTTCATGTCTTTACAGCTTCAATGAGTTGCCGTGCTTTATTAAACATTTTTCGAATCCAAGTTCAAGTTCTCCAGCGCATATTCAAAATAATAAATAGAAAAAATTTGGGTGGCAACCCCACTTGGTAACCCACCCAGGAATATTTTTGATGAAATACGACGTAAACAAATTTTTCTTTAATATCCACATTACATAAATTACAATGAGTTGCACTAGATACTAGAAGTTGTACAAAAAAAAATTACATATGTATAATAGGTTTAGGTGGCAACGCTAAGTAGAAATTAACTTTTTTAAACTTTTCGCAAACTTTCATAATTAAAGAAATATCTACAGAGAGGCATAAAAAAATATTTTAGAAAAAAATTTAAAATTTCTAATTTCTCGTACCGAACCAGCATACTTGAAAATTTTTAATAAAAATTTTTAGAAAATTGATCAACAAATACTTTTGCTGAAATGCCATGTAAAATACATTTCATTTGATGCCCATATTGATTATATCATTTGGTGTAAAAAAACATATACGCGGCAACCCCGCAAAAGCATGATTTGTGGCAACACTGATACCGGTTGTGCCATCTTCGAAATCACAGATAAGCATAGTCATGGTTAGAAGCATATTTACGGTAGAGTAAATTTTTGAATAAAATTAAAAAAAAAAAAAATTGGACCACCCCAGATTAGCCCGAATAAGTTTTTCTCATATCTTCAGCTCTTATGGTCGGATATTAACCAGAATATCTATTAATTGAAATACTACTTTCGCAAAAGATCAATGATTTTTGACCACTCTTGATTAACTGTCATTACGGCGGTGCTTTAGGGTGGCATCAACTGAGTTCTTCTGCATAATTGAAAATAGCTTTTGTAGATCACTTTCTTTCACTCACTCTCATGCTAATAAATATATCCATACTGTTTTCTTTTTGCAGGTTTGTTTAATGGGTAAATTTCACAACATTCTCTATATTGCACTACGCACTTGTTGGGATTGGGGTGTACGAGATTCAGAGGTTGTAGTTCAGTTGTTGGGTGAGTAAAATCTTTATTGTTGCCATAAGTTGGCAAACATTATGTGGCTAAAGCACACTAACACACACAAGGTAATATGTTTTAAATTTGTTTAATCATATTTACATACATACATATGTATACACATACTACATAAATATTGCATCTAATTACTTGAAAGTGTAATGCATATACGTAAGACCCGTGTTCCTAAGATACGTATAGTGCATTTCATATCTACAGAATATTCATAATTGACGTCCGCTTGGTGACGCACTGATCAAGAAAACTGAAAATTGTTGGGTAACTGAAAGAATCTGGTGATTGATTTTTGAGTAATTTTTCTGAGCAGCTACCGTATTTAGGTATTTTACCGGCGAACTATCCGCTCGAATGGTGGCACATAGTTCAGGGCGCGCCGCCAATATAATTCCCAAAAACCGAGATCCGCTGATGTAGCGCGATTTAGAAAATACCTCTGAAATGTTGAATTTTCGGATCGAGTTTTAATTAACTTCTTTAATACCTAGAGACTTGTATAAAAAAAGTTATTCGAAAAAAAATTTGAGGAATTGAAATATTTTTTCCAAGAGTTATTCAAAATCAAAATTGCACATAAAATAAAGTTTTATGAAAGAAAAAAAATCAAAAAAAAACAAGTAAGGAAAGGGCTGTCTTCGGCTGTGCCGAAGGCTTTATACCTTTCATGATTGCCAAACCACACTTATCGGAACAATCGATTGTATGGGAGCTATACGTTATGTTGGTCCGATCTGGCTGATTTTGCCTACATATGTTACATATATAATATGTAGCAAACTTCAAAGTTTAACGTTCCTAGCTCGTAAACTGCAAAATTGGTAGCCCAAACCCCATTTATCGAAACTATCGATTATATGGGAGCTATATGTCATGTTGGTCCGATCTGAGTCATTTTCATTACACACGTTACAAATACAATATGTACTAAACATGCAAAATTTTACGTTCCTAGCTTTTGAATTGCAAAAGTTATAGGCCAAAACCCATTTATCGGAACAATCGATTGTATGGGAGCTATGACATGTATCGGTCCGATCTTGCTGGTTCCGACAAATGATTAATCCTATGCAAAATGGCGCCCGCTTGCAAAATTTCATCGAGATATCTCTAAAACTGAGGTACTAGTTTGCGTTCAAACAGACGGACGGACGGACGGACAGACGGACATGGCTAAATCAACTCGCCTCATCGCCCTGATCATTTCGGTATACTTAATAGTGGGTCTATCTCTTCTTCTTCTCATACTTACAAACATCGGACCAAAGTTATAATACCATTTCATGTTCATGAAAGGTATAAAAATTAGAGAACTAAAAGTTTAAATTTAATAAAGTTAATTTTTCAATATTTCTTTAAATAAAGTTAATTTTTCAATATTTCTTAAGCTTAAATTTAAGAAACTTTAAAATTAAGTAGTTAGAGGTATAAAAATAAATATTTTGGAAAACTTTAAAATTTCTTATTTATGAAAATTTTTAAAAATATTTAACTTCTTGTGTTCAAAAAATTTCAAGCGCTTTATGAAATTTTAGAAAAAACATCTTTTGTATTATACCCCTGATACATTTAGAGATAACCTGAAATATTCAGAATGCTGTTTTTTGTTGTTTCGAAAATATAAATTTTTTTGGTATAGCCCAAAAATTTTAAAACTTTTATTTCGAGAAAATCTTAAGTTCCTAAAATTTTAAAATTCTCAAATTTAAAAAAAATTTAGTTCGCCATTAAATTTGAAATTCAATTCTATTGTATTATACCCCTGATACATCTAAAGGTTTCCTAATATAATTTTTTTAGTTTCGGTCAAAATATTTAAAAATTTGTAATTTTAGAAAACTTTAAAGCTTTTTATTTTGACTAAATTTAAAACTTTTTTTGTTTTAGCTTTCAAGTGGAGTCTAGTTAGTTAAATACAAAACTGTTCTATTTCGAACACTGAGAAATTTGTTTCGCGCTAGGAAATTGAGATCAATAAACCTTAACCCCATTTTCACATAAAATAAAACAACTCTTTTGACTCAAAATTTCCCATTTTAAAAATCCCATATAAAATCCAGTTTTAAAAGATCGAGTTTTGCCACAAATTCGGGACCTACGAAAAATACAAAAATTCTAAAAAAATTCAGCAAAATTTTGCAAAATGAAAAATTATTAAACTTCAATATTAAGTAGAGTTACGGCTAAATAAGTCATCTCTGAAGCTTACAATTTAAAAGTTTAAAACATGAGAGTGCTATATTTATGAAACGCACTATATATTAATGCTCATGATTATACTTCAGTTGTTTCCATGGCTAACATTTTACTTTCATAAGGCACCTACACTTATTAGCACAACACAGAGCATAATGTTTGGCGTATTAAATGTGAGTGGTTAATGTAATGTTTACGCATTTGTAGGGTCATAAGACATTACAAAATCTGTGACACAAAAGCTTTTAGCTAAATTGAAAATGACAATACGATAGTAGAAGTTGAAACTGCCATATGGACTGTATTCTATTTCGGTAGCTAGAAATGTTGCCTGACGCTCGGAGCTAATTACTTCGTTCATCGCTATACATATCTTCGTTTCACAATGTTCTTTTCGAGAAGATGGTGATATTTCGATTAATTGTAGCTAATTAGTAGTAGTAGCAACCGCATGGTGACAGAAAATAAGAAGAATGAATTTATATGTCAAGAAGGTTAGTCGGGTTATGAGTGACACATGAATTTGTTATTGGCCAAACAAATCACGCATTGACAGATGTAAAGCTAATTAAACATTATTTATAGCCAACCAACATGATAGGATAAACTTCAGGCCTGACTCTGAACAAAATCTTTGCTTCCCATACTCATAGATTTCGCCCTTTTCGTAGCTATGTATGTGCCTCACTTGGCAATCAAAAAAGAGGCTCTCGCATAATGCCTGCCAAGGGAGGACAACTTTTCAGTTTTCATGCAAATACAAAAGCGCATATCATGAAATATTTGACATTCGTATACGAATGTGTGCGTGCAACAAGTGCGCCCAACCCTATTAGCTTATTGGAAGCAATTATTTCGAGCGGCATGTATGTATGCATGCATATGGCGTATGTGCAGCGCTTCACTGCATGTCAGCTGGGCTGATGGTTTGAGCTGCATGCGGTATCCGATGTGCCCCACTACGACTACACAATATTGGTTATTTGGGAATTTTATGCGCATCCGGCGCAATGTACAAACATACATACATATGTATGTATGCAGGGCCCAATTTAAATGAGCACACAAGCGTATTGAGATGTGTGTATTTTCATGGCTCTCAATTGGCTCAAGCAAATGCCCTAAAAGTGATAGCATGCATAAACGTAAATATACATACATAGTATGTATGTATATGCATATGTACATAGATATTTATTCTGCAAAGGGCTTGTGAATATTTAGGGCATTGGATACCAGTTACGGCACTAGTTACAAAACTTCCCAAACAAAGATAGATGTTGCAATAATATTTTTTTAATTAAGTAATCAAAGGCAGGAGGTTTTGGGCACGCTTACGGTTAGGTATAATGTATAATTTATGGCTACGGTTATGACTATGGGTAAGCTTATGGTTATGGGTGTGGTTGCTGTTATGGTTATGGTTCTGCTTATGGGTATGGGTATGGGTATGGGTATGGGTATGGGTATGGTTATGGTTATGGTTACGGTTATGGTTATGGTTATAGGTATGGGTATGGGTATGGGTATGGTTATGGTTATGCTTATGGTTATGGTAATGGGTATGGTTAAGGTCATGTTTATGTTATGGTTATGGTCGTGGTTTTAGTTTTAGTTATGGTTACGGTTATAGTTTTGTTTATTGTTATAGGTATGATTATGTTTATGGCTATGGTTATGTTTATGGTTGTAGCCATTGTCATAATTTTAATTCTTCGTTTTCTTCTCCATCTTCTTTCCATTCCGAAACTCCATCTCTTGCTCTTCCTTTTACTCATGCAATTCGATTTTAATTTTCTCTTCTATATTATTTTCCTTTTTATTCCATTTCTTATATTATTTTTCCGTCCACATCACACTCTTTGTTTGCATCTTTCCTATTCTTGTAATTCCTATATTTCGATATTTTGATTTGATTGATAATGCACTCTCAGAACCGCCCTTGCCAAGAGCAAAAAAGATTACTCACGAAAAAATGATGTAGCTCGCTCTTAATGCCTTTCAATGCTGGGGACATCAAGTATTTGTGTGTGTGTCTAGCGAGTCTCAGTTTTGCAAAGCTTTCAACACACACTTGCTTGTATTCGTATTGGCTTTTACATTTTGTGTTGCTCCGTTTTTCATGTTCATAATGCGGTGATGTTAAAGGGGCGGGAAGTGGAGAATGGTTGCTATACGGACGGTTATTGCATTGGCAAAAATTTTGGCGTGCGTGCAAATTAAATTGCCAAAGTGATGCACATTTCCTGACACATGCCTACTACATACACTCATACCAACATACACTCATTCATATGTACATACACACATACTAACTTGGCAACAAATTGTACTCAGTCTACATATTAATTTATGCCGACTAGGCGTATGAGTAACATGCAAATTAAAATGAGCCATGCTGGTATGACGATGGCGTGTCGAATGCGCATAAATATGTATGTATGTATGTGTGAATGAAATGTGTATGTAAATATGTTGCTAAGCATTTTAGATTTTGGGGTATTAAGTGATTTTGATAAATTCATTGGAACGAGTGTAAATAATGTGCGTGAATAAATAGCGTATCCAAGTACGAGTAGTGGGTCGCAGCGGTAAACAGTGTGGGCATGTTAGAATCATAGCCGAACGTTTTTTTGCTAGTAGCTTACAATAAATATATGCATATGCTTATTACTTATGTTAAGCCATAAAAACATGTGATCAAGAACGACGGGTTAAGGATTAAAAAAATAGCAATCATAATCATCATCATCAACAATTGTTGGGGTTATTTTTTGTTATTATTATTTATGTGGCTTCCGCTACAGAATTTAACTTTTATAAGGATCAGTATGTCTTTGTAGACCAAACACGAAGTGCTTCAAATCGCATCTGCTTAGCCACGTTTTTAAAAAACGCTCCGACTACCTTTACTAGTTTTTGAAAAAGTTTTCTTTTTTCAGATGAAATCTACTCATGTGAGAAAACCTTTGAGCGCATCTTTTTGGGTGCTTTATTTGGGACACATGCACCACACTTTATAGCCGGTTGGCGCAGTGATTTCCGTGACCAGGTACAATGGATTATAAAATATTTTAAATTTCTTTATTTTTTTTGCGCCATTAGACTTCAGCAGAATCTGCTTTACCTTTTGTTTATTTTTAGTTGTGCTTCCTATGCCTTTTATATGCTTTTTCCCTTTTCCCTCTTTGAATTTTTTTTATTTTTCTCATTTTGTTAATCTTTTCAAAGCGTTTTAGTTGAGCACTGTCCCTTTAATAAAATTAGCTTCTGCTAATGTTGTAGAATTTTTTCATTATGCTCTTATATAATATTTTACGGCTTCTATTTTCAAGAGACTTAGTTTTTTAGCTGGTGTGTTCTTTTTGTTCGTTTGTTTTAATCCTTGTTTTTAATTTCTTTTGCATGTTTACTTTGGTCATGGCCATTTCGAAAAATCAGGATGAGAACACACGGGCGATGGTATATTTTCTGAATCACGCCACATCACTTAGCATGCAAATGCCTGTTTGGATTGCACGTTATGAACAGGAGCGCATGATAAAGTGAGTGCAAGTGGATATTAGACTGCAACCAAATTTTTATTTTCTTTTTGTTTGGAAATTTTATTGTTGTTATTTTTCACAATGTCGATAGCATTCAGCTAAAGTTTCACACCTCAATTTTTCGAGCTTTATTTTGTTCGATAAGATTAAATTTTCCACAGAAGTTCTCGTTAAAAATTTTCATGAGATGACCCATTTCCGAGTAATCAGGCTGCAGACACTTCTGTAGTGTCTCGGTTTCAGTATTTTGTCAAAAATGCAAAACTAATTACAGAAAAGAGATTCTAAAAAGGAAACGAATGGTATAGAAAGGAATGGAAACATGAAAAAAATATCTATACATTTTTTATTTAAGAATATTTATAAATTTTTGTATGGTTCATTCCTAACCTTAAAAACAAAAACCACTTGTCTTTACAAACTTTCAACCTAAAACATTTAAATCATAAAACCATAACAATTTTTGAATGTAAAAATTATTGATTCTTTTTTCGAAACCTAAACAAAAAAATAACATCAATATAACTTCCGAAAAAAATAATATTTTTTTTTGGGTCAGTCTACTGTGAATAGATAGTTGCGTTTGTACACAGAGGCATTTTCACGAAAGAATTAAAAGTCACTAAAAGTAGCTAGAGAAATGCATTTTCAGATACTTCGAATTGGTTGAGAAATTTGTTCAAATAACCACAGAAATAACTATATCATGACTTGTTGACTTCCCTACAGGGTAGGTTATGCAACATTTAACACACACTAACTAAATACTTGCATGACTATTTCTGCTATCAACAAACAATATTTAATGGTGTACACCGAAAGTTTCTTCTCAAATTTTCCTGTTGGCATTTAATTCCATTAATTAATCATTCCCTATGCTAACGAAAACCTTACCAACTGAATCTCTAATTAAGCATGGGAAAAGTTTGTAAAAGCGGGCATAGCACATGAGCTACTTACATATGTACATACCATAGATAGCAAGATTTTGCAGCCTCTTTGTACAAGCATACCATTTTTTTTCGTTTTTGAACATGTACCACAAAAAAAAAACCAAAATCTTTAATTTTATCAGCAAAGTTGCTTCCTCCTTAAATGCGTTTTGATGTTTCTTAGCAAAATTTATCTCATAAATATTCATAAATCAACAATTGCTCGAGGCTTGACAAGATTCGTGGAAATGCGACCTAACGAAATTTAAGCTTATTTTAAGGATATGAATACAAAATACAGGAAAGAGCTAACCCAAAAGTTCATTATTCAGATGAAGCAAAATTTCGCGCCAAAAATAATGAACAGAATGCCGAAAAGAAACAAAGTCGATAAAAATGAAAAAAAAAGCTCTGACATCGTGCAAAGTTTTTTTTGGATTTTTATTTTATAATTTATTAAAACCTTTTATCTATAATTATTATTAGAATGTGTTTTGTCTTGTCTAGATTTTTTCAAACGCCTTTTTTTTGGCTAGAATTGAGGACTGGGTTCAAGGATAACGACGGGAAGAGAGATGTTAAATGAGAGATGGAGATCTAGATGCGAGGGAGAAAGAAGAGGAAGAAATACTGAAAGAAAAAGAAAAGTAAAAGAGGTCTGGGATAGGAAGCTTCGATGGCAGAGGTTAAGGGAAGATGGGGGTGCTCGAGACGAGTGTTTAGGTAAGGTAAGACTCCTGTTCTAATACAAGTTCCGACAAGCCAAATATTCTAATCTGAAAAGCGGTTCTGAACCAGTGTCAGTTGCCGTTCTCGTCTCTTACTCAACCTTTTGTTTTATTACTCTTTAGTCCCTTTCAACATTTTCTCATTCACCTTTAACTGAAACTTTTCTGTCCCTTTTTTCCATTTCTCTTTATTTTTATTTTTGTTTTATTTTTCTTTTTCTTTTGCTTTTTCCTTCCCTTTGCTTTATATTTTTCTCTTCTTTTTGTTTTTTTATCTTTTTCCTTCAAATTTCTTTCTTTCCTTTTTATATTTCTTTTAATTTCCCCTTTTTATTCTCTTTCGTTTTTTTTCCTATAATTTTTCTTCTAATTTCCTTTTTTTCTTCAATTTCTTTTTCCTTCTCTTTTTTCCTTTCTTTACCTCTTTTTCTCTCCTTTTCTTCCTCTTTCTTTCTTTATGTTTTTCTCTTTATTTTTCTTTCCGCTTTGCTTGTGTTTTCCCTTCATTTTTCTTTTCCTCTTATATGCCTCATTATTTTTGCTTTCGTTTGCCTTTTATTTTTTATCTTTTTCTTCCTCTTCCCCTTTTAAGTCTCTCCTTTACTCCGATATAATTGTGTGGCACTGATTTCTCCTTTTAAAATTTGAATTAGATAAATCGCCCAAGCAGTGGCAGATACAGGATTTTGGGAATAATTTTTGTTTATAAAATATCGAGGACATCTTTTATCCACAGTTCCTGAAAAATATGACTTTTTCTTTTCCGAACTTGAACCGAAACCCCCGTGCATCCGCCCCTGCTATTAAGTATTATGCATGGATTGCAGTTACAAAAATTTTGGTTCTAACTTTTAGAGAAAACTTTGCTTAGTCATAATTTTTCCTCACGATTACAAGACACTTTATATGTATCCGTGATACTTCAATCTTGATCTATTCATATTCCATATATTTGTCTCTCTCACTTTTCTAGGTTCATAGACGTGCCTATCGAATCGTGCGGACGCTCATCACCATTGCGAGTTGCCTTACAGGCCAGCGCGCCTGACTTGCTGCTAATTCTGTTAAGGTAAGTGGAGTGAGATGTCGGAAAATGAAAAGAAGACGAACTGAAAAAAAAAAAAAATATGTTCCAATGCGAGTGGCGCAGCATCTATTCCGATTTGAGTTTGCGATTGGAACGATTTGTGTTTGCGGCATGACAATTTTTTATGACGGAAATTAATGACAGACGTGACTTGTTTAAAAATATTCAATGTAACTAACTTCTGCTAAAGAATTTAATGTGTTTGCATGAGTTTTCTTTACTTGAATTCGCAATGTGAAAATGGCTCTCGTACTGCAATTCGCGTTTGTTGATTGCTATTCACTCATCTCGCGGACACTCACTTTTGTGCACGAGCCATCAATTTGTTGTTTATGTATTTCCATGTTATCAAAATAATTCACTTCACTGCACAGCACTCGCACACAGCGATATCTCAGCATTTTATCATAGCAAACGGGGAAATTTATGATTAAGTGAACAAAAAATGAAAATAAAAATTTCAACAAAATCACTGAAGCGAATGCAAGGATGATATTTCCTTCAAAAATACGATCATGAGCTGGTTGTGTTCTGAAGCATTTGTGGAGCAGAAAGAATGCAACTTTGCGGTGATTCAAAAGTTCAAATAGAGCACTCAAAAATTCGATATAATAATTAGACTGGGTATAAACAAATTGTTTTTAAGAATCTTTTAAAATTTATATTAGGACTATGTATGTCGGGACCATTTAGGAAGCGTTTTAGGAATCAATCTAGTTCACTATAATTTCGATATATTTTCTGGATTGCTTGTACTTTTTCCGGTTCTGCTTAGTATTTTTATTCATTTTAGGACTGAAACTATACCGAAATTATCTCAAAAAGAACGAATTAGTCCCAGCAACGAAAACTTGAACAATTGAAATTTTATAAATTTTACACATTACAAACATTTTTTTGAATAAAGATTTACCCCCTTATTTATTAAACAAATGTTTTATAGAGCTTTTTAAAATTATATTTTTATACACATTTTTAATTATAAGAGCTTTTTTTATTTTTTATGAATATGCGGGTGAAAATAAAATTTTTTTTTGAGTAACTTAACAAATTCTTGTTCTTAAAGCTTTACAATATTTTTCGCCAATAATTACAACACAATAAAAAAAAAACAACTTTTTTTTGACCCAATCTAATGCACATGTTATTTTGTTCGTTGATTTATTATTTCATGCCAAAAAAAAAAAAAAAAATAAACAACAAAGGATTGGCTCCAGTCAGACTTATTGTCTCTTGGCAAAGATGGCGTTGTGGGTTGGTATGCCCACCAGCCTTTTTTAGGGAAATGAAATAAAAATAGAAAAAGGATGCAATAAGTTAAAAGCCATTCAAAGTTGTGAAGGAAAAAACGAAAAAATAAAAAGATGGTTTCGATTTCACTGAAAAGCTATACACAGTACGCAAATTCGAAAGAGTGTACGTGGAAAAGCTCATTTTCTCATATCATTAAAAGAAATTCTAATTGTTATTTAATAAAAAGGAAAACAATACATTCAGCATAATAAAGCGTAATGAGCTTAAATGCATAAATAGCACTCTAAACCCCACGATTCACCTGATTTTCAAATTCAGTACTTAGACCTAACCTCACAAAATCACCTGCTTACTCAAAAGTACCATCTCTCTCCTTGATATTTGACTGTATATTTTGGCTGAGTAAACAAATGGTGCCCCGCCCAATTGATTTCCATTTATGCATGAACTAACCAATGACGGTGATCTTGTTGGCATTGAGTACCATCGATTTGTCCTTAAAGCTTTACTTTATCTACTCGTAACAACTTGTCAACTCGCCAAAAAATGATGGGACGTTAGTTGAATTTATGTAACAAAGGCGCGGGTGCCAATGCAAATTTTAAGTGTGTCAGATTTTTTTTTTTTCAGCAAGTGCTTACAACAACAAAAAACGTGAGTGATGCAAGTATTACAAAATGTTGGAAAAAATTGAAAAAAATAGAAAAAGTTGGCCGGCGACTCTGTAACTGCATTAGGTTTTATTGGCACGAAGAAGTCTAGTGAAGGAGTAGAGCGCAAAAAAAAAAAAACAAGGAGAGAATAAAAACTGCAAATAAAAACGTGCTGAGTAATCATTGAAAAACTACTACTAGCTGAGCTTTAAAGGAACAAAATTGACAAGCGCACACATCAGAGACACTTGTAGAGACACTAACCAACTTAATTGCCATCCCTTTTTTAATGGCTCGATGATGCGGTGTTGCTTTGATTGCTTGTGGTGCATAAAATTTGCAAACACCAAAGAGATTATTCAAATGTTGCCGCACACATACTAAAATGAGAGAATGACATCAACGAAGAAAGTGCTCACATATGATAATGAAGCGTTTGTATTTAACAATCAGTGCGACAATGAAATTTAACAGCTTGACAAGATTTTATTTTGTTTTGTCAGCGAAAAAAGTTGAAAGCAAAAGCAATAAAATTGAAAAGTTTGAATAGTTAGTTAACATGCAACATATGTTTTGAAATCATGCTGATGGAAACGTTTTATGATTTTAATATTGGTTCTTTTCCTGAGAATTCATTTAATGATTGATTACCATTACTTTAAAATTTTAAAGATTATTTCAATTAAATAAAAAATGATCAAAAAAATTATGATTTTTCACGATTAAAAAAAAAATTCAAAAAATTAAAAAATAATTAAAATCGTTCTTGTTTTGATTATTTATATTTTTTTCGATTTTTTTTGGGTATTTGGAATTTTTTGCATTTTCTTGAAAATAATAAAAAATTAAAACAAAAAAAATCATGATTTTAAAAATAATAATTGAGTGGGAAGTAAATATCGGCCCCCATTAGAGACGGTTGAAGCTTGTTGAACCAGCAATGGAATGGAAGGGTCTTCAATCCGATCTGAGCCAGTACATATGTATGTACATACTTAACTTTTCCAATATTTATATTTCCGTAAAAAACTTATATCAAATAGATAAGCCTGTGGTACTTTCTAAAAACCAAGCTCGGTGTTAGCATTGTTGAGTCGTAAGTCTTAAAGTGTCTAATAAGAAGTAACTTGAAGGGGATTATCGAAAATAGAAGTCATACAAAGAATTACCGATCCGACGACTGAATACTTCACTCCATTATAACGCCATAGGTTCAAACGCTGCTGTTATTTCCCAATGGTTCTAAATATGTGTATGCTCAGCTAGTTATGGGGCATATGTCCTGTAATTAATTTGTTCAAGCTCTTTCACAAATAAAGCTAAGATTCCTCAGTTATCCAAGCACCTATTTGCATGCAAAACTCATTGCAGTGACAGTCAAATAGGTTAGTAATATAATACAATACAGTCCATATGAATAGTAAATGTGCTCTATCCATAAGCTTACAAACAAAATTATCGCACCTTCACATCTTCCTGTCGGCTGTGATATCTCTACGCTGTGCGAACGAGAACTGACAAACTTATTTAATGTGCTAACTGCATCTGTTTGTCTCGAGTTTATTCAATATACAATTCGTCTCATTGTTTGTTGTTATATTGTTTGTCTGTCCTGTGGCTTACATGTCCTTTTCTCCACATACATACATATGTATACGGATGCATAAGATATCTCGTTTGCTGTGACAACACATTAGACTTTAGTTTTCAACAGCAAATATAGCTTGACAAATTCTACTTGTTGTAAAACATACAGAGAGTACATAGTTTAGGTTGCATGTATCCTTACACCTGCAGGGAACTCAATGAGTAGTGAGAGAAATGTAAGGTTTTGAAGTAGATCTTTAAGTGATATTTAAAAAGCAGCATACTTTTTTGGTGTTACGAAATTAGGTCTCGAGTTATAAAAAATAAGTGCTAGGTAAAATGTCTAGAATATCTTAACTGCAGAGTAATCGACAAGGTGTAAACTATCGAAAATTTAATGCAACGGGCTCAACTTTCATCATTTACAAAAATGAGTGTAAAGTGGAACTAGTAGCGGTTTCGAATGTGCTACAAGCGTATCAGTTCAAAACTAAAGATTTTCCCCACATGTGGCATATGCACATACGTTAGATACAATCATATTAAATAAATACATAACGTCGTATATTCTGACTATGTGTGCTCGTGAGCAACGGTTCATATAAAAGCATATTACCGGTGTAAGTGCAAAAGCTCCTAAAGCACTTTTACAAACAGCACAACCAACATTTGTGTAAAGCATTTTCTGAAGCTACTGTCAGTTTTCTGTTAATATTATTTCAGCATATAAATAAGAGAACAGTTCCAAATGGGTAACAGAAGATTAACGAAGCTGCAACAAAACTTCTGGCATCTGTGTAACAAACTCATGGAAAAGCTTTTCTGTACAGAAAGGAAACTAGCAATATTTTCCTTGACACAAAATTTAGAGAAATCTAAGGTAAGGAAACAATGCGTGTAAAGTTCCTTGCGTAACGAAATTCTAACGAAACTGTAACGAAATTGTACCGAATTTGTAACTAATCTGTAACGAAATTGTATCGAACTTGTAACTAATCTGTAACGAAATTGTAATAAAATTGTAACGAAAATATAACTGAACTCAATGTGTTTTATGCTGATGTAACATTTTGAAACAAAAAGCGATTCAAATCTTATTCACAAAATCAACTGCTTCTTCTTAACAACGCTTCAAAATTAGAGTGCAATGTACTTTTTCCAATTTGTTTCAATTTGTTAAAATATATGTAAAAGATGTCGTTTCAAAACTACTCGAAGAAGTTAAAAAGAGCCATTTCAAATCAATATTTCAACCTTTTGCTAGTATAATTTTCTGATTTTTCTTATTAGTCATGCACTAGACATAGAAAGCTCAAAGGTTCCTGAGGTTTCGTTACAAGCTTTGTTCATATACTTGAACTTTTCGTTACTTAGGTAACGTTACTAGTTTTTTCTCTATCGATATTTTTACTACATTTCTCTCCCTATGATTACAGTTTTTCGCCGTTTTGGCACAGCTTTTGTTTCTGCTAAAACAATCTTCAGGAAGTTGTTACAAATTTTGTTACAAAATAGTAACATTTCTCGCACTTTCGTTACAACTTTCGTCATAGCTTGCATCCGTACAGTTTTGTTTGTTAGTTTGAAGAGAACCACGAACCATGAAAGGAACACATTCCCTAAAATAGCTATTTCTCAAAACTGCTTTGCTCGCTTTTGCACTTTCAGCGACGTTATGCAAACATAAATTTTTGTTCTGCAACCAGCGGCATTTCCTGCAACAAATGTGTGTTCGAATTGTATGCTTCCTTCTATGACGGCATACCTATATTTGTGTGTATGTGTGCATGCGTACTTTCATATATATGTATATATATATTTAGAGCACTGCATGATCACAAAAAGTTCCCAACTTACACGGAATATGCTGGCGGCGCAAAAAATTGTAATGATGACATAATGCACATATTACTTCTGCTATTATTCGCATTAAGCTTGCATTTGTTAATCTTGACTAAAATGGGGGAGTACATACATATGTACGTTCATATACATATTCGCATATTATTTCATATAATGCGCTTAGTTGGGAATTTTAATTTCATTATTCAAAGATATTTTAGTTAAGTAAATATGTAGAATAACTCACTCTTCTTGAACTCGTAGATTTTTGATGAATGCTCGTAGGAACTTCTTAGACAAAAACGTAGTCCGTTTTCCTGTATGTATATGGAATTTTAAATGAGCTAGTCTTTCAGAAATGTGCTACCATTTGAGGCAAATGATCTTGCCTTTTGAATTCGCATGCTTTAAAAAACATTTTATATAGAAGAGGGTGGCGTTCAATATCGATGAATTCATACAAAGAAATTTCCAAATACGCAAACTACCATTGCTTTTATGACTTCATCACTTTGAGATAAATATTCTCACAATTTTTCGAAAATGCAATTTATAAAAATTTAATTGTGTTTATGTACCTCCATGCAAAATGTTATCAAAATCTGCATGGGTCGGGTTCAATACATATCAGGTTTGATATGAAATTTATCTTATAGTCCTTTTGTTTAATTTTCCTAACTAATTCTATTATACTCGTATCATAATTTTTCTTTCGTCTACCCATTTCATATTTCTTGCTGAAATAAAGAAATATAATTCTAATTCCTTCACAGATATGGCGCCAGTCCCAATCCGCCCGATGGTGGTGGTTCTGTCGTGCATGCGCTACTCGAAAAATTAACCGAAAATGGGCGTAATTACGTTTTACAAAATGTGTCGTGCTTGGAAATTTTACTACGCAACCTACCAATGATTGAGATGCCATGCAAGGTGAGTATAACTACATATTAAGTACTTATGTATGTATGTGTGTCACAATCAACGCACCCTGCTAACCATGATCGGATAAAAATCTGGATAATCATTGAGTCGCGCTTACCAAAAAAGAGGATAAAAAAGTGGGTAATTTTGTTCAGAGAGGTTCACTTTTTACCCATGTTGAAAAGACTTTTGCGTGTAAATGTGAAAGCATACTTTTAGGCACTTGTCGTTTTCCATACAAATTATGAAAATATGCGTTGGTGTTAGTAAAAATTTGTGAATGTTTGGAATCAGAGTTTCACCATGGTTAGCCATGGTTGGTAGGGCATATGCCGACATAACACTGCATATATGTATTCATTTGAGAATTTGCAGAAAAAGTCCATGTGCATATATTTAGGCTGACAACTTAAATTAAGTGGATGCGCGGGTGTGTCACAGTCCCAATTTTAGCTGTAAATTGCAAAGCATTCAAGCGTTCATCTAATAGCTGGCATAGACATCCTTCTACCCCAGCCCTGTTCAATATATTTTGTTAAGCCGAAAATATGTCGCTCTGTTGCCATTGCGGTTCTGGTCGCTTGTACGTGCTGTTGGTAGTCAAATTGCATATTGTGGTTTCCAAAAACGTGACGCGTGTGTGTTGGGGCAAATATTGCTTTTTGGATACGCAATTTTTCGATTTTTGTATGATAGGGATTATATATCGGGGCGGTTCTCAGCAGGCGCGGCAATAATATATTTCTTAGAACTTCATGAATACAAAATGCTTTAATAACTTTGGTCACAGTTTTGTATTTGTGAGAAGTAGAAAAAGTTAAGCTGAGCCTATTAGCCATAATGCAAACTAGGCCATCAGTACTAGTGTGTATTGGAAAGATTTCTGGGCTGGAGCTTCTTTGTCCATTCTCATAAAATTACACAAACACAAGCGCTAATTGAGGCGTGGATAGATAATCTAAATTGAGTTATTTCCCTCTGAACTAGAAAAGGAGTGCAGAGCCCCGTAACAATGCAATATTTGATGGAAAAAATCCGCTAGGTGGCGCAAGGATCGAAGTATAAATATATGGTAGCTTGAAACTTAATACATCAATTCCATTTATAAGAAAAAAATTACTCTACCGAAAATTACTGAGAACGGGGTAAGGGTTAATCTTGCGATCGATTTTAGAGCTAAGAACTTCAAACTTGAAATATGGTTCCGACAACGAAGCTTTTAGTTTTCTTCTACTACTACCCTTTTATGCATTGATTTGGTTTTTTACTAAATAACTCTACTTGAAAGGTATCCAGTGGGCGACTCAAATTTTGGTATAATTGTTCCAGCCGTTTAGGACCCATATTTCAAAAGTTTTTAAGGAACTGCTTAGCTCATACCTTGTTTGAATGCTCCCTCTCTAAGTATGAATTTCTAAAGGCGTATTATTTGCACTCAAATTTAATACGGTTTTAGTTGATCTAGGTCTTTCTTGTAAAATATTTCAGTAAAATTCGTACGCTTTATATTATTCGAATGCACACTTCTTACTACTATCTACTACTTATTCATTGAAGTAATACTTTTTTTTCGGTAGCCTAAAAGGTACCGCAATTATTGTATTAACTCATTTAATATTCTTCTTCTTCCTACACAACCCTCGTAAACAAAAGTAATTACTTAAGCTTACAGCATTTAGCAGCTGTCCACAGAATTTCACATCCTTTCTTCTGCAATTCCTTCCCATTTACCAGCTTACGTTTCATATCATTCGAACACACACACTCACACACTCACACATACACACATTTTTACATACATTCACACTCCAGCCTACAGTTTTATTTCACTTTCATTGATTTAAGTATATATATAATATAATAAATCTCTCTTTTTCACTTTCTCCTCTCTTCATAGCCAATTATCTATAGTAGTCGCCGTGAAATATTTTTCAAGAAATTTGGTCGCCTGTTAATTGATCGAATTATCACAAAAGAGCAAGTCTATGGTGTTGTCTCCTTGCGGCATTTATGTCGGTAGGTATCCATGTATGTGTGTAAGCATTCGCAAGAGCGCTGTTGTATGTATGGATATATATTTTTGTCCTTTAAAAGACGTCTCTTCTTACATTTTGCCCTTAAGTCACACTCCAACTGTTGGGCAATTCAATTCCGTCTGGATAAGTTGTG
Organism: Sphenella marginata; assembly: GCA_951509765.1. Lineage (NCBI taxonomy): Eukaryota > Metazoa > Arthropoda > Insecta > Diptera > Tephritidae > Sphenella > Sphenella marginata. The sequence continues at coordinate 104,733,327 of OX608079.1, forward strand.
GTTACGAAATTGATCCAATTTGTTTCATTTCATTAACTTTTCAAACGGTTTTTTAGTTGTTGTGGTTTGTAACTGCTCAGATTTGTTGTGAGTTTACTGGGTACGTTAAAATTGGTTTGAAAGCAAGAAAGTAGTTAGAAGAAATCTTTGACCGCCTACAGTTGAAAGTTCAAGGCATGGAAATATCACGGATTACAAATAAATTCATGACTTATAAATTTTTCTAAAATTTTCCTACCCCATGGTGACCCACGAAAAGCCTCTTATATGTGTATTTGATCCGTATAAAAAATTAATATTCGTATATTTTAATTGCTTTAAATTAGCAACATTTTGCAGGTTTCCCAATTTATCTTTTCAAATTTAATATTCTTAATTATGTAAATTAGGGTGGTCCTTAAAAGTAGACAGAAAATATTTACACAAGATTTTTCAACCCATACTCTAATACTAATATAGCCGAATAAATCACGAATTTAAAATGGGTGTCAAAGGTCAGAATAGCTTATTAAAATTAAAAAAAATAATAATTAAAAAAAAAAAAGATTAATAAAAATTTTTTTTTAAATGTTAAAAAAAGTTTTAAAAAAAGTTAAAGAAGAAAAAGTAAAAAATGAATTGAAAAAAAAAAACTAAAAAATTAAAAAAAAAATTTTAAACAAAAAGTATTTAAAAAAAATTTTAAAAAGTATTTAAGAAAAAAAGTAGAAGGGGGCGTTACACCTCCTCAAAAAATCCGGTTTTTCTCTTGATGTAATTTAAATTATAAATTATGGTACAAAATGCGATTAGGAAAATGAGGAGAAGAGGCTGAAAACATGTTAATAGAAAGAAGAAGATAAAGCATAAAAATAAGAAATGATAGATGAGCAGGGGACACAGAGTTTTTTTAGATCCATGATAATAAACATTTGGACATGATAACATCTTGAGGGCACTATAGGTAGATATGAATGTTGGTCTCGATAGGACACGATTAAGGCATGAAGATAAGTAAGTAAGGTTCTGATTTTTGAAATAAAAAAAATTAATTGGGTTTTTGGCTCTTCATAGAGTTCTCTTTGACAGTCTCATTTATTAAATGTGAAGTGATAAAAAAAAAGGAATTTATTTTTAAGGTCCAACCCTAATCTACATACATACATCCCTATATAGCACTACATAAATACAAATTCTCCCCAAGCAACGTTAACGCAATTACTTCATCATCTCTTAGCTAAGTACAACAATTAAAACCAAATACTGAAGCCATATACATACGTTTAATATCAGATCAATTTGCTTTGTCTTCTTCTTATTTGCAATTAAACATGCCGAAAATTGTCGATATATAATTACTCAGAGGTAGCTTTACTAAATGGCAAATAAGCACTGCAAGAATAAATAAAAAAAAAAAATAAATGATAAAAAATCACTAAAGCAAGCTGATAATTTGGTTAGCATGAGTAGGCTCAACTTCTTTGAGTATGAAAGAACAAAGTGAAAGTCAATTAAGCTAAGCTAGCGCTAAATATCGATGAAACTTACAAGTCATAATCATAACCGAAACTTTTTGCTTTGAACTTAGTAATAAACTAAATTGATCTAATAATAGGCCAATGTAATTCGAGTAATGATGTTTGAGGAGGAGGGCGCGCGGTGTTGATTGAAAAGTAAGGAAAGCTTAGCTGAGTGATTTGTGCAAATTGCCGATATGTTATGCGTCAATAATTTGATGACTCATAAAAGGAGAACATTGCAACAAATTTGATTGTAGTAATGCTTAAAAGCAAATGGCTAAGGAATGAGTGTGTGAATTGTTTGTGAACAAAGAGGAATGCGTTTTTTGAAAAAAAGAAACTGTCTATAATTAGTAAAAGTCACTAATGCGAAACATATTCTATTCTATAATGCAGGATAACCTCAATGTTTAATTAGATTCATTTTTTGTTTGCACAGAGGAAATTACATACTCATTCCATTAATTTAGTTTCTGACAAAATGAAAAAAATTGTGTCTAATTAAGTTGAAATGCAACACAAAAAAGCTTTTATAACTTTAGTGCATAACTAAAAATAAATCAAAATAAGCAGAAAATTAATTTCGCATGAAGGTAAAAATAGGAAAAATTTTGCTGAAACAGCGTCTACAACAACAATTTACTTATTTTGGTATTTTATGGATATACACACTAGTGACGTCAATATTTTCGATATTCACAACACTAACTTTTTTTGTGGTTCTTTTTTATGATTATTTTTAATTTTGTTTTGATTACTTTTGATTATTTAAAATTTTGTTGTTGACTATTTGTGATTAATTTTTTTTTTATGACTACTTTGAATTTTGTTTAATTGTTTTTCATTAATTTTGATTTCTCTATGATTATTTTTAATTTTGTTTTGATTACTTTTAATTTTTTAACGATTATTTCAATTTTTTTGGTTTTGATTTCTTTTGATATTTTTAAAAACTATTTCAAACTTTTTTGTTATATTTTATTACTTTTGATTAAAAAATATTTTTTCGATTACTTCTGATTTTTTTTTATTTTAGATTTTTTTTTGATTAATTGCAATTAATTTAAACATTTTTTTTCCTAATGATTATCCATTAATAACTGCGGATCTTTGAAAACAATTAAAATAATCATTACTGATTGAAAAAGTAATGAACAAAATTTATTACTAAATTTTGATGGGAATTTAACAGGTCTGGACTATAATAATGTACTACTTAGAAAACAGCCGGTCATATAACTTGTAAACTTTGCTTAAAAAAAAAATTGAGCAAGGTTGCTGAAACTCAATTCGCTCTAATACTAGCGTAGTCGAAGCACAGCGATTATACGGTTAGTCCAATTGGACGATATTTATAGAGGTTACAAACCAAGTAATCGAATAAGGTGCAGTGAAATAACGCCCAAGGAAATAACGCCCATGGACGTTATTTCCCATTCAAAAAGGAAATAACGCCCATGGGCCTTATTTCCTTTTTAAATGGAAATATCGCCCATCTGCAAAAAGAAATAAAGCCCATGGCTCTTATTTCCTTTTTAAAAGAGAAATAACGCCCATAGGATTTTACGCGAGCGACACGAACTTTTGATTAGCATTTTTTTCACAAATTACCCTGTGAGAAAAGAGTGGGAAACGTGGCACGCGGAAGGACATCACCGTGGCGGTAGCCACGGCTATGGCACACACCCGGAGTTGGAATGGCGTAGCCCAGGGTTATTTTTTAAAGCGCGGCCGAAGGCCGCCTACGCGGAAAGGTGTCCTGCACATAAAAAACGTGGATGGGGCCCCGAATTGGGGATCTGACCCGGGTCAATTTTCGGTTTTTCACTAATAACTTTTCACAGAAACAAAATATTGCTTTTCCCCTTCGGATTATAGTTACGGAGGCCCGATCCACGATTTTTAAGTGCAGAACACCTTTCCGCATAGGCGGCCTTCGGCCGCGCTTCAAAAAATAACCCTGGGCTACGCCATTCCAACTCCGGGTGTGTGCCATAGCCGTGGCTACCGCCACGGTGATGTCCTTCCGCGTGCCACGTTTCCCACTTTGGTTAACGTGAAATTTTTGTGTAACTATTCAATAAAATGCAAAAAGAATTAGAATATTATTGTTTCATTAAAAAAAATGAAAGAGCAATAAGGCCTTTAAGACTTTATTTCTCTTTCGAAGTGTAATAAAGCATTTTTTGAAAAAAAGGCCTTATTTCACTTTCAATAGTGTAATAAGGCCTTAAAGGGCTTATTTCACAAGGCGCTATTGCACCCCGCCTTATAAAAACATAACAAATATGTTAAAATTTATTGAAATAAAAAAACCATATACTTGATTCTTGAATCAGCTTGTTTTAATTCGTTTTTAACGTCCGTGGGCTTTATTTCTCTTCGAAAAAGGAAATAACACCCATCAGCAAAAGGTGATAACACCCATGGGCTTTATTTCCTTTTTAAAAAGGAAATAAGGCCCATGGGCGTAATTTCCTTTTTGAGTGGGAAATAACGCCCATGGGCGTTATTTCCTTGGGCGTTATTTCACTGCACCATCGAATAATCGATAGATCGGTTTTTTTTTTTTTTTCGAAATACACTTTTATATCCGCCTGTTCTTGCATTTGACAGTAAATTAGCACAAATATTTACCTTTAAGCTTTAACGCAGCAAACAAAATGCAAATCATGTTTTCATTAGAAAATACGTTTTTTTTAATTCTTTTCTATTTTTTGCTGTTTTTAATAGCAGTGTGGTACTGCTTTGCACTGCTAAGCTTTTGTTTTGTTGCAGATTTGCGCTTGATTCCATAAGCTTCTTCTTTTGTTTGTTTTAGTTGAATATATTTTTTCGCAGACTCAGATTTCATGGTTTGAGCAGCGCATGAAAACTGAGCAAGCAACAGCGGCAAAAGGGGAACGAATGCTTTTAGATTTGTTTTCAATTTTTTGAAAACGAGTAAAAGAGTTTTGATAACTTCATCATGTGTATTTTGTTTTTGTTTGTTTATAAAATAAAATTTTGAGCCAGCGACTGCATTGCTGGGTTGAATTCTTCTAAAAAGTTTTCTTGTGTCTCGAGTTTTGTTGTTTTTCTTTTTTTTTCTCTTTTTACCAACAGCGCTCTTATTGAATAAACTTTATTATTTTGTTTTCACAATCACAAAAGTCTCTCTAACACACTTACACTTTCACTCTCTCAATCACTAAATTTGTTGTCAACATGTTGCAGTTGCCGTATACGTGATCTGCTGCGCCAAAACTGCCAACTACCCAATGGCATCGATACGTTGCGGCTACCACGACGACTGCAACGCTACATTGACCTTATGGAAGAGCTAGAGGGACCACAAAAGAACGATGATGCTGAAAACAATGTGGCGCTCGGTAAGCTTCAGGCATGCGGTGGTGGTGTTTATGGTGCCAAGAAACGTGTACATTTCAGTGAGAACTCGCCAGCAAATGTTGAGGTGGAAGTGGGTGTAGAAGTTGTCGAGAGTCTGGTGTTGGAAGAAAGCCAACAACGTACGGTGGTAAATGATTTGGCAGCAATAGCGGAGGAGGTTGCTATGGAGAGCGAAGACTTGGACGAGTTGGGCGCGGAGTACGTGTTGCAATTAGAGAATGAAAAATGTAATGACTTAGTGGTTGTGGTCGAGCAGCCGTTAGCAGTTGACATTATCAATCCAGTGCAGGTGCAATTGAGTGCCAAAAATACTGAAAATAGCAGCAGCTGTAGTTGTAGTGGTGAAAGTAGTGATGAGGAAATTACGAAAGTGTATACGAGTAATAACAATAGCGACAACAACTACACTGCCCATAGCAAGGTCAGCGAGTATGGTGAGCGCCAACGAAGCTAACAAATAAAGCCATCAAAAATATTGCTACATACCCACAAGTACGAATTGTGTGCTAAGCTGAATGCTTAAATATCTACATATGTATGTATGTATGTGAAGCTGTATAAGATGCTGAAATCGTAGTTATGTAAGAAGTAAAACTGTAATCAAATAACCAACAACTGTTGCAAAAAAGAAAAAAAATTGAGATTTTTTGGAAACTTAGCTATTTACTGCACAGTGAACTGCCTTTTCACTTTGTGCTATTCCAAAAAAAAAAAAAAAAATTAAGACAGCGTTCTACAAAAAATTAGGGACACTTGTATATTTGGTATGATGCAAAATTTGATATTTTGATGTTTGCTTTTGGCTGTGAAATATCGATATACTAGGAAAATATTAAGGGTAACCCGTGGCCCTTGCAATATTAATTTCAAAAAAATTTACTTCGTAGTCGTAAAAAGTAACTTTAAAGCGGCATTGACTACCAAGAGCTCACCTACAATAAATACCGAATTTCAAAAGAAGGAAAGGCGCCCAATTATTTATTTGAATAGAAAGTTCAATTTAAAAAAATTTACTTAGTAGTCGTGGTTACCAAAAAAAAAGGAACTTTAAAGTGGCATCGACTAAAAAGAGCGGAACTGTAAGAAAAGGTGTCTTCATGTTTTGGATAGACGTGTGATGATCTATGGGTCTGGAGTGTGTACGGAGCACTTTGGGCGAACTTTGTACAATCTCAGCAGCCTAGATTGCTCTTGCCTTATTGCGACCTTAGATCCTATTTTGAGCTTTCTTTCGAATGACTTACATAGGTATGCTCTGCACATCGAAAAAAATCTCACTGAGATTCTGTGAGTCTGGGTGCTGGAAAACCTAGATTAGTTGAGAGCAGTGTTACTATTACCATCCAAGTGCAAATCATTGGTAGAGAGGAATTACGAAAAAGGATTCAGACTCTCATCGTTACTGGAACAAAGCACAATGGAAACGGAAGAATACCACAAGAATAAAGTAGGCAAATTCTAGCGAAAAGAGAAGAAAGAGTATCCTAAGAAGATCCATAAGGAGTACTGAAATTGGAATTTTAAATATCCGTCAAGGTATTAACAACTACATACTAGTTAGTAGTAATAGCTACTAGTGTTAGAGATAATAATTCAAAACATTCTACAATGCTGTTTATTTATCAAAGTAGTTTACTTGGTGAGTGTTACCTAAGTTGTACCCACTAAAGTACCCTTCTCTGTTTCAGTCGCTCCTGTGTCAGTTGACCCCACATTTAGGTGTGTTTCAAAATGTCTGTCTTATCGAATATTTTTTCTTGCAACTACACAATCTGTCTCATATCTGCATTCCATATGCTCCTTACAACATGCAAGACTGAGTAAATCTCTCTACGCTAAACAAAATAAGTAACATTAGCTTTGGTGTTCCCATTATTAGTGGTCAGCTGTCAGCACTGGGCATCTTTTGGTAAAAAAAAAAAATTGTTTGCTAAACTTCTTAGAATAAAGCAAAAAGGATTTTTCAATTGTAACTACCGTTATAAAGATAATCCACAAGTTAGGTAAGAGGCAAGTGAATAAAAGAAGATCAACGAGTTGTGCAAGTGGATGAAAACTTTTCGTATTGTCAAAACTTATTTTTTCACATTTGCATCTGGTAGCTTGCTACAGCAGCCAAGTTACAACAAATATCGATGCAAATGCATTACTTGAGCAACACATTATATACAACTGTACATATGTATATATAAAAAAGTTTGTTGCTATATATTAATACACATACATATACGAGTAGTATATACATATTTACCTATATAAAATGTGGGCACGAAATCGTGATTACAGTGAAAGCAAAAAAAAAAAAATAAGGAAAAAGTTAAAACTGTCTTTTACTCACCGATAAGTTTCCTCACTGACATTGATACGTCCCGGCACACCGGTGGTCTCTGTGCGACTTGTCAGATTCACCGTATTGCCAAATAGACAATAACGTGGCACACGATTACCAATCACGCCAGTCACTACTTCGCCTGAATGAATGCCAATTGTCACTTGCTGTGGAAACGGAGAGAAAAAAAGAAAAAAAAAGGACGACAGTAAGAGATTAAAAAAAGCAGTGGCTGAGTTTAATTAAATAGCAATCAATAAGCTTCTTTTTATTTGCTGCAAAAATATTTGTATAACTTTGAAAAAGAGTTTTGTGAGGATATTTATTTGAAATGTATTAAATTTATTTTATATGATTTGGTATTGAATTTTATAGGGAGGAAACATCAAGGAAATTCCCATATCTCAGCGTAATTTGAAAAAAGTAGTAGAGAGATATACATATGCCTCAACCTCGGAAAAAGGGGTGTTAGGACCCAAAGCATAGATTTTCAGTTACTTTAAAATTACTAATCTTTTATCAAAGTGTAAAGGTTTCAAAATTTAAACGTAACAAATGAAAACTTTGCAGTTGAGTCCCTTTTTGGGTAGCTTTAATAGTTTCCCCGGCGTTTCGGAACCTGCCTTATATCTTGAAAGTTTTCTGTAAAAATGAAAGTAGGGTCCATACTCCGTTGTTCTCATCGAAACACAATTTGTTCTCTTTCGTGTGTTTCGTATACTGTAAGAAATTATCGAGTAGAACGAGTTCGTTGTTCCGCTTCCACACTATTTCCTTCGGATGTAATTTATCCTCTTTCGATTGTGGAAAATTTGGTACTCTCTATTTAGATATGAAAAAATAATCGGATTCTAGAATATTGTAACAAAATTTTAGGACATTTTTTTTTTTTTTAATTTCAAATTAGTCCTTTTCCATCATAATGTTCATGAAAAACAGCGCTAAAGTGGAAAAATTTGAACAAAAAAACTTTTGAAAATGAAAATATTAAAAAAATTTAAACTAATTGATCGAGGATTTACTTTGGAATGATTCAAATTTATTAAACAAAAAAAAGGTTTAAATTATTTTTACGAGGAGTTACTTTCAAACCTGTGACCACTTGCATATTAGTCGGGATGCTTATGGTCTGCACTGTTGCTACATAGAAATCACCCCGGTCTAACTCCGTTCTAAGATCTATGCAATTTGTTGTTATGTTTACGTTTGCGTTTAAAATTCTTGAAACAGTAATGTATACTCTTCTCGAATATCTTCTGAAATAAATTGGATCGAACTACAGAGTATCGATGTAATTTCCAATCGATTTTTGCTATTCGAATAGAATATGCTAGTTGTATGCTTCTTGGCTACTTTTGTGCTTCACTTGTCCACGTCTAAGTTTCAGGTAATTTCTTAGTGATAAATTTAACTAAAAATTCTACACTCCCATTTAATAAATGAATATCTTGAAACAATTTTCTCAATCCACTCGAGTATTTAAATTTCACAAACCAACTTGTAATGTCCCATGGTTGTGCGTGCACTTTAACATTTTTGCCCTCAACTCAATTTTACATGTCCGTGACACGTTTCCGCACTGTCAAGTATCACCACAGCCTTGAGCATTTTAAACTACCAAATTGCACCCTTCCTTGCATCGTCAACCAGTTGACATGATTTAACTGTGCGCTAAGTATGCATTAAGGCTAAGTTGATTTTTTGACAGATTGCTAGCGCATCACAAGCACCAAAGCGGAAATTCTTGATCAACTTGAAATTCGTGGCATGGCACTTCTGCTGAGGGATGTATGTATGTATGTAATGTCGCAAAAGCAACTCTAGCGAGAAATTTAGCAATTTATCAGCATAATTTTGAAAAACTTTAGAAATGTCGTAAAACTTGACACAAAGTAGAAAAAAAAGGGGGGGGGGGGGGGTTGAGCTTTGGGCGAGACCCAAAACGGGTTATTTATGTGAATAGAAAAGGGTTCTAAAACAATTAGATGTACATAGGTGTATGAACAGATTCACAAGCTTACAAATATACATATGTAAGTCATGTGTTTACATTAGACTGGGTAAAAAAAAATTTTATATTTATAATAAAAAAATATATACTAACTTATGCATAGCAAAGGGCTCCGCAAGGAAATAGAAGTTGAATAAGCCACGTCTGTCCATCGTTCGGTTCGTTTGCGAACACGATAGGTTAGGTTAGGTTGAAAGGTATCCTTTTTAAACAATAAACTTAAAAAGTCACTTCCCCCAAAGCCCGTCGAAAAAGCATACAAAATACGAGTACTCCCTCTGTACTTCTATTCGAAAGGCTGTTCTAATTGAAAGCAAAACTCGATTCTAATAAACATCGGTACTCTGTAGTTCGTACGAATTTATTATAGACCAATAGTAATGGTCATGCTAGTAAAATACTTAAGTCAACTAACACCATTCAGCTCAATTACCAAATTTAGTTGACTAAATTATTAATATGCCAACACTCAATTGAATGAAACTATCCACGAAAGAATTAGATTAGTCTAGAATGCCCTCAGCATAAGTCCCAAAGGAGGATGCGAGTAATGCCCGAAGGAGTACGAAAGTACTAATCCACTTTCCACCCAAACGGTTATTTTAACTCCTATAAGTATGCTACAAAACGGAAATTGAATTGTACCCCTATAAGTATGCTACAAAAAAAAATTACGTATGTATATTGAATTATAGGCAACTGCGGACTAATCCCTTAATTGCAGATTTACTCTCTTCACAGGGTATATAAACCCTTCAAATTTTGCAAAATGTAACAAAGTGGAGTTACCCGATTTATGTTTCAAACTATAGTAGTCCTAAAATTGCAAATCAAATCTTTTCAGCATTACGAAAAACATTTTTTGAGTTAAAAGTGAACTTAACAACTTTTACCGCCGGGACAATGAAAATGCACATACTTGGCACACACAAGAGAAAGGTTGTGTGGGAGCGAGAACAGAGATCCACACAGTCGCACTGAAAGTGAGGTGAAAAGTCTCAAACATGGTCGATAATTGCACTTTAGACATTGTTCTTTGAAAAGCTCAGCCACTTTTTTCTTCATTTGCTATTCTTCAAAGTTAAGCGAAGAAAAAAATCACAGCACTAAATTTGCTAAACTCTGCATGGCTGAATGCGTAAAAAGTGTAGAACATCGAAATTGACTACTTGCTTAGTATGTGTGTCGTAATGTACTTTGCTTTAACTTTAGCACAAGTTCATGCATTATGAAGTAAGTTAAAAACTTTTTTGCGCAATCCCACATGCGAGACATTTGCAGGCATTTGTCGCTTTACACGTGCCCTCATAGCATGATCGTCGGTAGTCAAAAACATGAAAATTCTACTTCTAACAACAATTATTTAATTTGTGCTTTCACAAAACTGAAAATGATAGCATTCACTTAGATAATGAAATTGTTGCTCCTTGCTGCGCAGTTGCTCGTACTTGCCGATGCTTGACGTTTGCTTTCCTCCTTTCATAATACTTGGTGTATCTGAGACACTCCTCTATGTAATGATTGGTACGTTGAAATATTAGGATGCTTATTATTTTCGAAATTACTCTTTCGGTACCAACCGTCAAATTTAAGCTTTTGCTTAGAAAAATTGTTGAAATATTTAATATGCAGTTGCGGTCTTAAAAATGGCAGCGAAATTAAATGGAATATCTTTCGACGAAATAAAATGAAAAAAAAAAAAAATGTTTGAACAGCCTGCCCAACAAAAGCTCTAGAAATTAAGCGAAATTTTGGAACAGAGTTCCAAACTGCATATTATTATACTAAAATTCAGATTCTGAAAACCATTTTTTAAAGTATAATTAACTTTTCAGAATTTTTTTAAAACTTTAAAATTAAGTTTTATGTGGATTCTTTCAGAGAACTGGCTACTAAAACACAGCTTCTTTTTGTTTTTAATTTCACTGTTATTATATTGAACACAACTGTATAAAAAATAAATACTTAGCCACAACGTTTTATTTTTTAAAATAAATCAAAATTGAACTATATCTTACCACTGGATTGTTTCCCATTCTCACATTCTTTGCCATATCCATCATATCTAAAGCTAGACGAGCAATGCATTTTGCGTGGTCCTCACAATGATCGGGCAAACCAGAGACGGACATGTACTTGTCTCCAACTGTTTCCACCTGAAAATGAAAAAAAAAAAAAAAAGTTTAAGTACATAAAATTATTTATTATAACAAAATTCGTTTTTAAAGAAAAATATAGTTCAGCACCTATTTGCCAACTATTTTTAAATTAATACTAATTTCGGCCCATCACGGTATTTGCAGCATTTGATGGAGCACTGTCGGCGTTAACTACCAGCTGGAAAGATAGTGGCATTAACGGACAGAGCTCAATTTATCAATTTTTTTTTTGTTAAATACTTTTACTATTTCAGCAATTCATTTATATATTTATACTGCCCAAAGCTGCTGCAAAGACTTTACAAAAGGATTCAAGACGGAATAAAATATTATCACATACAAATTTAATCCATAAAAAAATTCATGGAATTTTCAAAGAGGAACAAAAGAATCTGCACTTGAAATATTTTAAAGCTGACTGCGCACAAGAACAAAATTCCTTTATCTCGGCTATATGTTAAATATCTGTGTGGGCAGTACTCGTACAATTGTTGGGCATACAAATGACTGAGCTCAGCAATTTAAATGTGCTAACATGCGTTGGTGTATGTACATATATATGTACATATGTACATATTTACAAGCATTTTTGTGTATAATATGTACCACTTTTCTGTGTAATGTCAATTTGGGGCTGTACAATAAGTAGATACATACATATATACGTAGGCACAAGTATGAAACTAAATGCTAGTACATACACATATGTATATTAAACTTTACCAGTTTTTTTTCGACTAATTTCTTCTGGATGTAGAATTAGAGAAAGAAAAAAAAATTTTTAAAATTTAAATAAAAAAAAATAGTTTCAAACTAACAAAAAAAACTAATCAAAAATATTCAAATTTTAAGGAAGGAACATTTTTTTAAATTTTTCATATATTTAGGTTTAAAAAATTTAAATTTAATAAAAAAATTAAAGAAAAAAACCATAAGAAATCAAAAATATTCAAAAAAATAAAAATTTAAGTTTCAAAATTATAAATTTAATAAAAAAAAATTAATTAAAAAGAAAATATATACATATGAAAAATATTAAAAAAAAAAAATTGTATCTGATTTAAAAAAAATATTTTTTGATTATTTTCTTAATTACTTAAAAAAAAATATTTAAAAAAAATCGGTAATCAATCAAACTTTTCCAAAAAGTAATTGTCAATTAAATTAACCTTCATGAAATTTTTAAAAATTTAAAATTAAAAAAAAAAAAACTCTTGGTATCAAAAATATTCAAAAAAGAAATTATAAATTTCAAAATTATAAATTTAATAAAAAAAAATTATACTAAAAAGAAAAATATAAGTAATGAAATATGTTCCAAAAAAAATTTATCTGATTAAAAAAAAATTATTTCTTGATTATTTTCTTAATTACTTAAAAAAAATTTGAAATAATAAACGATCGGTAATCAATCAAACTTTTCCAAAAAGTAATTGTCAATTAAATTAACCTTCATGAAATTTTTTAAAATTTTAAATTAAAAACAAACTATAAAAAAAAATAATGAAAAATATTCAGTCATTTTTTCTTACTTCAAAATATTTAGATTTAAAAAATTTTGAATTTAATAAAAAAAATAAAGAAAAATACCCAGGAAATCAAAAATATTCAAAAAAGAAATTTTAAGATTCAAAATTATAAATTTAATAAAAAAATATTAAATTAGAAGAAAAATATAAGTAATGAAAAATATTCCAAAAAAAATTTTATCTGATTTAAAAAAAATTATTTTCTTAATAACTTAAACAAATATTTAGAACCTATAAACGATCGGTAATCAATCAAACTTTTCTGCCAATTATATTAACCTTCATGAAAGTTTTAAAAAATTTAAATTAAAAAAAAACTAAGTTCCAAAAAAACAAGTAAAAAGTAATGAAAAATATTCATACATAAATTTTTTCTAATTTTTAAATTCTTGATAATTTGATTCAGATTTTAAAAACTTTAAATTTAAAAAAAAAAACCGTTAAAAAAAAAATAAATCTAAAGTAGCAAAAAAGATAATTAAAATTTTTAAATTTCATTAAAAAAATTGAACTTAAAAAAAATAGAATTCGCTATATTTTAAATTACAGTAAGTAAAACATAAGCAACTTAATTTCGCTGCTATTATATTGAACAGAGCTGTACATACATATAAACTATTTATATATACTAGGTAAGTTATCTTACATGCGACCCTGACAAATGACCCAGATTTTTATTTGGTAAAACATATTTAGTTAATTTTGCATCAATATAGATTTATAATTCTTCAATGGCGCTTGGTTAACAAGTCACTAAGGAAGCGCCTGGTGAGTCAGCCAAGCAAGGAAAGCAAGTTAGTCGGTCAAGTGGGTGCTCTTATGGGGCAACAAAGTTGAAAATTGCTTAAATAGCGCAAAGAGGCGAAATACCACTTCAACACACAAAAAGAAGCGGGAAATTTAAGCGAGTAAGTTTTCGTTAACACAGATTGAAACTGCGTAAGTATGTATGTGTGTGTGTGTGAGTGTGTGGTGGTGCTTGTAAACGGGTTTAACCGAGACCACAACGACAAATATGCAACTCCTTTAAACGCAGAGATTTGCGGCTGTTGAAAGCTTATTTCGCAAAAGTTTCATACACGATACCATTGCCGAGTTTGCTTTGTGGCGACGCTGACTTTCACATACATACACAACGTTAAATTTGCAACAAAGCGAAAAATACGAAATAAGAAGATATAACGAAAAAGATAAAAATATGTTGGTGTTTAAGGCGAGTAGGGCTGATGTAAAATTGACGCTTTAAAATCGAAGTAATCAAAACACTTTAGTGTTAGTTTTACTTGCGCTTAGGTCAATCTAACTAAGCTCTTCGCTTTAGGATTCTTCTCTTACCTTATAAACATTTGGATTTCGCTTCGAATCGGTCAATGCATCAAATACCGTATACAATTCATTCAACATTTTCACAATTTTCATAGCTCCTTCAGCGTCGGTATTCTCGGCACAATACTTGCCAAAGCCCACAATACCAGAGAACATCAATGTAACAGAGTCATAACTGTAAAGATAATTGAATTGAATTTAAAACAATAAACTAAAATAATATTTGTTTAAAAAAAAATATAATTTATTAACCAAATTAAGTGCTTTAATTACCGTTTGGGCGGCACTGGTCGCTGATGGCGTAACTCATTGGCCACAGATTTTGGCAGCACCGAGTAAAGTAGCCTGAAGTGAAACAACAATTGTGTTGATATAAAATTTAATTCAATTAAAAATGGGATGCTTATTTTATGGGAGAAGTAAACAAAAGTAATAAGTAAGGATGCCTAAATGCGGTATACATACATATGTATGTAGTGGTGAGATTATGGCTGGTAAGAATAGTGAGCTTGCTTGCGAGATAATGAGAGTCCAAATCCATTCAGGTTTTACATACTGATTTTTGTTATACAGATTTATACATTCCTTATGTTTTTCAGTAAGGCTTTTTAGTTAGAGTTGTGAATAAATAATCGATTATTTTTCAGTCATCGATTTTTTTGGTTATTGATTTTTTTACTTGTATCGAAAAACACTTTGTTGGTCGAATAGTTTTCGTTTCTCACATAAGCGATTGCTTTGTCTCCTTCTCGCTTGAATTGTTATTTCACTTTGCTTCGGAAGTCCTCGTTAGTTAAGACGAAATTTCAAAAACCGATAGTTAGCAACTAACCCAAAAATGTGTTTTTCTTTTTTGACAGTAAAAATTGCTAAAAAAATAATAGTAGCAACAAATTTCCATAATTTGTTAAGAAATTGTTTTATTATTATTTTTCGAATCAAAAATCGATTTATGAGAAAAATCGATTATTTTACTTAAAATCGTTTTTTCAAAAATAAATTTTTCTCATAACAAAAAAAAAAAAAAAATTGGTTATCTCGTAAACGACTTTTTCAAATCGAAGTCTCATATATACATAGATATTTAGCTATCCTAATCTTAAGCGCAACTGAGTACAAAAATAAATATTTAAATAACCCCTACAGTAATGACGATTCCTCACACCTCTCACTTGCTACTTACCGATCTGTCTTTTGTTTCTCACTTTCTAAATCTCTATAGGTTTGTTGTAGTTTATCTGTCAGTAATTCCAAATTCTTTGTCAATTTATATTCAGCTTCGAATTTTTCAGAAAGCAACACCAAATCCCTTGTGGCATCATGCAATGGCACATCCGAAATGTAAAGGCCTTTTCTGCAAAGAACAAGTAGACGAAGAAGAAGAAGAAAAATAAATAAAAATCATTAGTAAATTTAAATATGAAAACAAAGTAGTAGGTTAAAATGGGATTAAGTATTTTTGTAAGCCTTCACTCCTCTTTACAATAGCTTTCATTTAAATGTTCGTGAATTGCTGGGCAAACATTTTCCAATTGGCCACTTGTGGTGTATCAATTGAGGGAGGAATGTGTGTGTGTAGGGTGGCCAAAAGCACTACTAAAGCAATAAACAAATAACAGCTTTGTGAAATTTCATTTTACGAATTGCTAAAAGTGTTAGGCAAACATTGATTTTTTTTCTTTTCTAATCGCTATGGTCGAAATAAACGCATTTTTGTTAGTCTCAAAGCAATTAAAGTTTTTGTTGTTGGAATCATGTTGCGCGCTAGACTAATGCGTTGACGAGAACAAAAATTGCTCTGCAAATGCTAAAATACCAAAATGCAGTAATGACCTTGTGTGTTGTGTACACTGTGGTTCATCATTATGAGTGCATTGTAGATTTAAAAATAGTAAGAAATAATTACAGAAAACGTATTACAAATAAATTTTTTCTCACACATTTTTCTCACTTTGGAATCATATAGACTTAGTGCACTTACTTTGAAAAGTTCGATTATGCGAGTGTTATATTTATGAAAAACTAAGTGCATTTGTATTTTGTTTTGTATTTTGCTTCTCTTCCCAAACATTCCACTTTCATTATTTGTTTTTTGTTTTTTTTTTTTTTGCATTCGTTATTTCATTCTAAAAAACGATTATGTTGTGCTCATGAAATGTTTATTATTTATTTTTGAGAGTATTTACACACATACAAAATTAACCTGTTAAAAGTGTTAAAACATTCATTATGTATGTTTTCTGTGGTATTTGCATGAGCATGTTAAAAGTCATCATACGTGGTTGAAATGAACGTGGCATACCTTTAGGCGCTTTGGGGCAATTTGTGGTTTATGGATTTCGTAATTTTTTACAGTGTATGGAAATTTTATTTGAATTTGAACAATCCCGAAACTTTAGTGACCTTATGTACATTCCCGAGATATCGAGAGTAGTCTCGTAATTTGAATATTTACTACCTATTTGGCAACATTTTAGGTTCCGAAAAGGGGAGGCATTCTTTAAGAAACTATCTGAACTTAAAATATATAAAGAAATATTTTAATTTTTAATGTGTTTTTCACTAACAGCCAAACCTAAAAAGGTTTATAATTTTTTTTCATATTTTTTTTATGTTAATGTTAGCCTCAGAAGCAGTATCTTTCGGTAAGTTTAAAATCTGTCAGAACTCAATTTTTCCAATCCCGAAAGCATAGGATTATCGACACCGAAAAATCACTCTTCCAAGAGCCCTAATATACATATACATACATACTTACTTCGTTAAATCATCCAAATTCATAACGCTGGGATAACATTGAAACAAAATACGATCTGACTCAGGTATGTACATCATTTGACCCTAAAATTAGAATAAGAAAAAAAAATTTACAAACCATATTTGTAGTATTTATTATTAAATTTAATGCTACATACAAATTTTGCTGCTTTGCAAGAAAAAAAAAATGTTGAATTGAAAATTTTAAGCGCTCAAAACGTTGGTTGCTAAATTTCAAGTGTCAACCTCAGAAGTGATTTTTATGAAAACTTCAAAAATCGCAAGACAAAATTTAAATTGGTTTTTTTTTTTTGTTCAAAGGTCGGCTACAAAAAAAGCATCGCATAGCAGCTGAGTCATAAAAATTTAGCCCATATTAATCAATTAGTGCCTTGTTTAACTCACCTTCAATCGCAGATAACGTTCGTGTTTGCCCATCGCACCTTGACGTGTTTGCAGTACGTAAATCGTATTGATGTGTGACAAAATATTTTCAAAAGTCAACTGTAAATGTGGACGAATAGCTTCGAGGACTTCCAATATTGAACAGTTTTCTACTGCAACTCTGCAAAAGGTTACAAAAAAATATAATAAAAAACAAAACCATTAGAATAAATAATAGCCAATAATAACCTACTCAAGAAATTTTGTAAACATTTTGAGTTATATTATAAGCCTATGTCGAATTAAATAAAATAAAATAAAATAAAATAAAATTAAACTTTTAAATTTCGTTTAACCCTCTTAAATTTCTTACTGGTAAGTCTTTTATAGAATTTTTTTTCACACTTCATATTTACCTTGGTATGACGCGTGAAACAGATTTTCCAGCCTGCACAATTTTCATTTGCCGATCGAACATCAAATGGAATGGGAACACTTTGCAAAACGTGGCGGGCGAGATGAGTGGAGCTGTATATCATGGATGAGTAGAAATGACGGACACAAAGATAATAAGTAATAAAATATTATTTCGTATAAAAAGTGAAAAAAGTACAGTTTTTGTAAAGAAGCATATTTTGGGCGCGGCGTTAAAAGCTGTTACCTCATTTCAGCTTAAAATTTTTATGGAGAACAAGAAAACTAAATTGAGTGAAATCTACGCAGTTTTCGTAACATGAATTTTTAATTGAAAAATATAGAGTTGGTTTTTTTTTATTTTTTAGACTTGACAAGTTTCGTTTTTATTGTTATAGAATTATCTGTAATTTTCATCAGTTTTAAAAAATCGTTTTGAGTGGTCTTAGCAGCTTTTACCGCGGCGCCGGCAATGCTATGTACAATTCGTTTATTAATTTAACGCAGGGATATTTGGATTTTAAGCAAGCGTTTTATATATTACTTACAATTGGTGGGAATGTCAAGCGAAAGGTTTTTGAAATATTTGGTTTATTATGCAAACAACTTAGATAAACAAAACCGAAAATGAAGTTAATAAAATATAAAAGAAAAAGAAAAATTAAATTACGGCTCTTGAGGGATTAAGCCTCTTCAGTGGATCACGCCCTTTAAGGATAATATAAATTTCTTTTACAAAGAAATTAGAATGTCTATAAAATAATAGCTATCAAAAAAAAAAAGAAAAACGTATCCCACAAAAAAAGTAGCCAATCAAAAAACGCCCTCAATGCATTTCAAATAACCCATGCAGCACACACACACACATACATGCTGTTGATTGCACTTATTACACATTTTCAGTGACATTAATGCACAGTCACACAATGATTTTAAATCAATTTACAATTCTTTTTTTTTGTTTGTTTTTATGTTTTTATAGCCAATTTGTTGCTCACCTTCGCTTGTAAAAAACATTTCATCCATTGGTTCTACAACTTCTTTGCTACAACTACTTGAACAAATTGATTCATTCTCACCTTCACACAAGAAATCCACCTCATCCGGCGGTTCTTTAGCCTCCTCCTTACATACAGCTATCGTACGTTCATCACCACTATCTGTCGAGGCTAACGATGTAGATGCTGTTGTTGTTAAATTGCTGTTCGTATTGCTTATTTCACGTATTAGAAATTGCACATGATCATAACGTTCGATGTCGTCACTTTTGTTTTTCAAGAGACGTAAACATTTTTGTTCTTGCTTGTCGGGATCACAATCAAAGCTGTCCGCTTGTTTGCTGGTGCTGCTCATCGATGAGGCCGAATGAGATTTGGTCCGAGCAAATGGACAACGAGCTGCATCATTCGTATGTATTTGGTGTGTTGGTGGCATGAAAGGCAAGGCGGAGAAAAAGGCGTTAAATAATTGAAAATTGCTGTAGAGATTAATTGATTTCAGATAACAGGATATTCCTGATTCCAGTTGGATTTGTACGTGAGTTGTGTGTTAATATATTATCTAAACATACTCGATTGTGGAGGTGTAGATGTAACAGGGTGAAATGAAGTGTTTATGAGAATGCTGAGGCTACAGCTGTCGAACCAGACGGGATTATTCCCGCACAACTTTTTTGCACTTTGGAGCCTTGCCTGGCCCTTTGGAACCTTGCCTGGCTCTTAGGGTTGAATCTGAATAAGCAAGTGTTAAACTTATTGAAATAACCAGAACGAAGCGTTCCTAGTATAACCATAGTTTCCCTCCGGATACAGGGATAATGACCAGACACTGCAGAGCAAAAGAATTTAATAGCCAGAGCGTGCTTAGGTGGTATTTTCTGGCAGAGAAGAACTTTTCTGCCACCACTAGATGACGCTAGGGAGTTCGTTTGCTGGACATCTTACGCCAAAGAGATGTATCTCGAGTCGGTTCTCCTAACAAATCCCTGCTCAGGTACTTTCGTATCTTGAATACCGGGTCTACAAACGCTTTTATAAATTCCTATCTACCCCAGAGCTTAGGGTCTCATCATCTTTAAAGATAAACTTAAACTAGAATTCTATGAGAAAAATATTGAAACTCAAATTATAATATATGTGAGGTGATACCTATAATCCCAAATAAACTAATTTTGTTTATGACACAGCATGTTGTAATACAACTTCAAGGGGGAGTGTCATAGCCTCAACTGGCTATATGACACCTTTGAGGTTAGAGATAAAAAAATTAAGACAGATGTTTACCCCCGGAAAGGGAACTCTGGCTGTCCATAAAAACTTTGGATAGCAAAGCCGGTGCTGGGTCTGGTACGTCAGAAAATTTGGGTTATAAGGGTTGTTAATAATTCTCTAGGTTTGGGATTATGTCACTTTTTACTTGGGATTATGACGCACTCGGTAATTTAAAGTAAAATAAAATTGAACTTTGAGTCCCCCTCCCTAGTTTTCAAGTAAAAAGTAAACTCAAGGGGAAGTGTCTTTATCCCAATTTATTGATTTGTAGTTGTGTCACTTGGTATTATGTCATCTCATCAATGTAAATCTTTGACACGTTTAAACTTTTAGTGTTCTATAGTCAAAAAATTGCAAAACTTTGAAAAGCTCTTTGTTTTTACATATCATTGCGGTTTCTTGAGGCTTTCAAAATTATTGGCTGACCTTGCTTCTTATTGCTAACATCTGCGGCCGATGATAGTGCAAGCGCATCGTCCTCATCTTCGACATCGGTTTCGTTGTTATTATTATTAGTGGCTATATTATTGTTGCTATTGTGATTGTTATTCTCTTCTTGTGCTATTGCAGGTGTTGGTATACTACATGATTGTTGTGATTGTTGTTGTAGCGGCTGTGGTTGTTGCTGCGTAAATACATCTGTACGGTCTTCTTCATCGATAGGATCACCTTTCCGTTTGACGATCTCAATTTCCACTTCGACACCATGCAATTTCGATGCTACAGCCTGAAACGATTTGAGAATGGGTTTTGTTTGTAATGAGTTTTATGAAAATTTTTTGGATGTGGCGTACAAATGAGAGTTGCTATAAGGACCAATTACTCTTTATTCTCATTTTGTCTCCAATTTGATTTTTTTCCCTCTTTCTTTTTCATCTCACCACGCTGACGGGTACTCGTATATGTTAATATTATTTATTGTTATCAAGTGGTTCACTCACCTTAACGATACCAATTACTATATGCTCCAAACCCGGTCGTTCCGAGTAGTAATGCAACAACAGTGAACCATCTTTTTCAGTACAACGAAATGAAGGTGCTCGCATACCAGGATACAGGGTGCCCAAATGGTCATGCAATGCATCCAAATTCTGTAATTGAGAAAATCAATATGCATAAACAATTGAAAGAAAAGTGTGTAAAGACAAAAAAGAACAACAACAACAATAGGTGACATACAATAAAATGCATAAAATACAAAACTTAATAACAAAAAAAGAATAGCTACTGCTGTTGCAGTAAAATTAAATTTTATTTTCCATTATGGTGAATGACTGAAAGACTGCATACCGAAGCAAATTGACAACATTGCATTGCGATGACACAGCAAATGTGTCTGTGCCGTAGATAGGAGGTAGCGTCGGAAAAGGGCATTCGATACAATATTGAATTGAAAATTTGCTTTTTTTTTATTGTCACTGCAGCTTTGTATGCAGGAAAAATCATTGAATAAAAAGTGTCAGTTAAGAAACAAACAACAAAGACAGGTGCCAACGGGTTAAAAGCTACAGGCGTGAAAGGGGAAAAAATGTATTTGATTCGAATGAAAGGCTAAAAGCTGAGGTATGCGCTGATAAAAATGGTGGAACATAAAAAATAAAAGAATACAGTTTTGGGTAGTAGCTAGCGATATCAATTTCGGCTTCTCGTACTTTTAAGCTGCGAACTCTTTTTCATAATTTTGTGATTTTTGAGATGGAAAAAAAGTTTTTACTTAAATTTTCTTTCTTGATTTTGTTAGTCAAAGTAATGTGGGGCGTTGAAGAAGAATAATGGTTATTTTCTTAACTCAATTATTTGCTTGCTCTAAAGCTCCTGCTGTTAAAGATAAGTTTCTCAAAATTCTATATTAAACATAAACATTTTTATACTCGTACAATATTCCACCATTTTTAGTAGAATTTTCAATAACTTATCTTTGACAACAGACATTTCCGCGCAAGATGCGAGTTTGTTTAAATTCCCCATAATTCAGGATATATGACGCTTTGAGTTTTAGTCTGATAAATAGCTAAATCCACATTCGTCAGAAGAAAAAAAATTCAACATAATTTTTTGTCCCTGATTTTTTTTAAATAACATTTTTATAACTTCACTATACGTAAGCTAGATCGATTAACAATTCAAAATTTTGTAAAGATTGGGTATCCATTAATATTAAATTGCTATAATTTTAAATGAATATCCATTTAAAAAAATATAGTTATTTTCTATTTATTTTAAGTTTATATAATTTACAAAAATTTCAAATAATGCGACAAGCTGTTGGATTACAAAATCAGATCCCGAAAAACACGAGATTGGTAAGATACTGAAAATGGGCATCCCTAGTAGCAGCGTATCGATTGGGCATAAACAGCACTCAAACTTTTTTCCTCTAAAATTACTGAAATTGGAACTAAAAAAAATAATCTTCGCTTTGAAGAATAACTACTTAAATCTGAATATGTTTTTCTTTACGAAGTTATCGAGCACATAAAAAGGTGAAGATGTAAAATTCTGAAATGTAATAAATCCTTAAATACATATACATACATATGTATATAAATCTAAATGTCTAACTATGTACATTCAAATATTATTCAATTTAACAACGCTCTTTATCACATTTTTCAATTAAAATCTTATATCACTGGACAACCGAAGCACCAAAGTAGCCTTGCCAACAAGCGCAAATAACCACAGGAAAATTAAATAAATAAATGACCTTAGATAGATGTGTCAGAAAACTAAAAGCAAAGAAAATTAAATAAACTTCGATGAAAGATTTTACCTACAACAAAGTGTGAGTGTTACATAACCATTTTTACTAACCTGTAGAAAATCACGCGGCGTTGCGCCCAATACTTGCAGAATCTTATCATAGCCTGAATCTTGGCAAAATTCAAAAAAGGTTTTACCAAAAAGTTCCAATATATCATCCGCTGGTATATCTGCAGGATACCAAAAGGAAAAATAGTTAAAAACTCACAGCGGTATTCATATAATAAATATAATAAATTACGGTAATGTTGGCGTGATAGGCGTGGTAGTGTGTTTGCATGTGTTGATCGGTGTGTGGGTCATGTGGTTCGAGTGTACCCTGCAGGGAGTTGAGTAACTACTTAATGAGATGAATAACT
Source organism: Sphenella marginata (assembly GCA_951509765.1). Classification (NCBI taxonomy): domain Eukaryota; kingdom Metazoa; phylum Arthropoda; class Insecta; order Diptera; family Tephritidae; genus Sphenella; species Sphenella marginata. The sequence continues at coordinate 104,756,517 of OX608079.1, forward strand.
TGTTCAAGACTGAACTTAAGGTGCTTGAGATTAATAATAATTTGATTGTTTTACACTCTTTTTGGGTTTCTTATTTGTAGTAATAAAACAATATCAAAAAAGAAAACAAAATTACTATTTTTACTAACTTCGATTTTTTTGATATTTCTAATTTTCTACTACTTTTATAATATGTAAGCCCTTTTCGTGTATTTCAGCTCGTTTCCGTAAAAGGTTTTAGAATTTTTTATATTCATTTAAGGTAACTTCCTTTTAAGCTAGACACTTTCACTTAGTATCACCTCTGCAAAAATGGTGTGACTAATATCTAAAGAGACCGACCCGCGACATAAAAAGGTGAACAGTCTACAGTTGGCTAGAATTCAATATATTTACATACATAATTAAATTTTTATTTGTGTAGCATGCTCAAAGGGGTATACGATAAATTACTTTCAGTTTTTGTAGCATACTTATGGGAGTTAAAAGTACTCGTTTGGGTAGAGCGTGGATTTGTGCTTTCGTACCCGTTCGTGTGTAAATGAGTAACTTTTGGAAATGCTCAAACAAATATAATAATTCAGCCCATAAAAAGTTATTTGAACTGGCATTAGTCGCATTCTCCTTTGAGACTCATCTCAATGCATCTAAATCCGACAGATGGCGCTGAATCGAGCTATTTAAAGAATTCTTTTCGAATGGAGAATCTTGCTCGTTCTCAAACTAAGAAAATTCTTGCAAAACAAAACGTTTTTGTTGGCTAAAATAATTAAATGACTTAAAAAATGTGGGCGTATTAAGTTCCCGAAGTAACTTTTTTCCTTGGAAGAAACAAAACTTTATTATCTTACTCCACCTCAAATTTTCAAATCTCTTAAATAGAATAGAATTTAGGTAGGTGTGAACTAAGTAAGTCTTCAAATGCTGTAGAAAGTAACAGATAATTAAAAGGGGGAACCATTCGCGTTTTTTCTTTTTCTTTGGGAAATTTTACTATTATTTAATTATCCGTTGTTTTCGGTTCTTAATGATTATTCAAATGATTGCTTGAAACAAAATTTCAAAAACTCAAAAACAAGCAAATAATATTTTAACTTTTGTGATGACTTAAGTTTTTTTTTTTTTTTGTTTTTTTTTTTTCTTTGATATGTTTATTATTTATTATTTAAGATTTTAGTTTTTGCTTTTCCTGTTTTTGTCTTTTTCGAATGGGAATCAGTTAGTTCAAACTAATTTTCAAATAATTTCTATGAATAAAGCAACAACAAGTAGATTTCAACTGCAGAGTATTATACTAACAGAATACTATAAAAAGTGTAATAGATACAACAAAGGAATCTTTCACGCCCAGCTCATCTCCATATTAAACTTGCGTTCCGATTGCACTTAAAGCGCACAAATGAAATTCTTCCCACTGGGCGTGTAATTGCATAATTATGCATGTTTGTAGATGTACTCGTATCTATATAAATACACACATATATACATATAAGCATACTCACTTAATATTTCGACCGCAGCACCAATGAGATTATATGTGATTTCATCGTCATATGTTTGTCGCACCAAAAATTGACCTTCCATGCTGACCATCGCTTTTTTTCTGCAAAATCAGAAGGACATATGTTAAATGCAAACGCTGTGAAATGGATGATTAAAAGTGAATGTGAAAGTGAGGTAAATATAATTTTTAATTAAAAAGCCTATACCTGCATGTTATACCTACATATGTAGAAACATGTGTACTCTATAGCGTATTTGCATAAGTCGATTAATGTGCGCCTATTCGTGAATGTGTCGGTAGGTGCATTAGGGGTTCCAATGTTTTCAACGCTTTTTTTTCGGAGAGTTAGTTTTAATTTTTTATCATTATAAAGTGTATTCATTAATATTTAAAATTAACACTCTTTGAAATATTATCATATTTTATATAGAAAATTACGAATATCCATAAACATTTGGCATTAACCAGATTTCAACTGCCCCCAGTAATACTTTGGTGTTGATTATATCGTATGGAATTTCTCATTGAGTTAAAGAATATTTCAACTTTGTCATTTTTGAAGTTCGATTATTTGAAAAATTTTAAACTTAGATATAAGGCACACTCTAATGTGTATAGCAGCTTTTGCACATTTAATGATGTTTAAGTAGTTGGCAAAGAGTTAATTAAGTTGACGCTTTTCACTATGCACCGCACTTTTTAAATGCAAAAAAGCGATTGAGAATTTGATTAAGCAATTATGAAAATTCTATGGAGCGAACATATGTCTGAGTGATACCTAATTAAAAAATTTTGTTTAGTGGAACGAATAAACTGAATTGATTGAAAACAAGAGTTAACCTTCAAAATGTGTAAAAACTAGGAATTCTTGCAACGAAAAAGTTTTTATACTATTTTGAGTGGCTCTAGGCATTTTACACTAGTGGCGTATCAAGAATTTTGGAAAAAGGGGATCGACATTTTTTTAAAGCTGTATCTCAGCTTAATATGTATTAAAATTGTGTTAACCTAACAATCAATTTTTTTTGGTCCACCCTAATATGTATGTCTGTATACATTATCAAAATTCCGAAAATGTTTCGAAAAATTAAAAATGGGGAGAATTTTCAAACTCGAGGCAAAAAATTCAATTTGATTTCTAAGTCAGACCTGATAAATAATAATTACTAATCGTAGTGATTACCGGTTTGATGGGCTAAGAATACATCTATTAATTGATTAAAATTACTTTAAGTTTTAAATTATTATTTTCCAATTAATTAAAAAATAATAAAATCACGATTTTCTGGGATTATTAAAAAAATCAAAAATAATCAAATACATATAATAAAAAATTTGTTTTCTGATTATATTTTTTTTATTTATTTAGTCTTTTTGTAAATACATATAAAATTTTTTTTTTCACTCAAATTTTGCTCTGCAAACTGCGTGACGAAATATACACAATTTATTTACGAGAGAAATATGAGAGTATTTATCTATATTCTTCCTTGTCTTGTTTTAATCATTCTTTTACACTTTTCCACTTTTCGCAAACAACAACCAAAACCTACTGAAAACATGTTAAAAAAAGTTTGAAAATAAAAAATAAAAATTCAATGAAATTTATCTCACATCCTGGCTGCTGGCATTTTTCTAACGAACACAGCACACACAACCTCCACGAGTTAAATGAAACGAATATTTGATGAGCATAAAATCATAATGCATTTCGTAAACTTGCTAACATCAATTTCCTGTAAGCGTTTAAAATATAGCTCTTACATGCTTCTTCTTTTTATTTTATTCTCATTTGTATTGTTGTTAAAAGTAATGCATTAAAAATGTGGGAAGAATCAAATTACAAAAGTTTTTCAATTCTTTTCATCTATGCTGTGAAATATTAATAATCACTCATCGCTTTTCGGCCAGCAATGAGTATTTACTGTCTTCAGCTGGTTCATAGTGGATTTCTATGTTAAAAAAATTTTAATTATTTATTTCTGATTTCTTTTTTTGATAAACTTTTCTTTGATTGCAAAGTTAGTTTTCTATTTTTTTTTAATTTAATTTCTTCCTTCTACAAGAAAAGTAGGTTTAAAAGCTCATATAAAAATTCCGAACATTTTTGAGACTCTTCAAAGTCGAGGCAAATATGATTTCAGAGTCAGACCTGTTAAATAATGATTAGTGATCGTAATGATTACCGATTGATGGATTATTTTCATAAGAACCCATTAAATGATTGACTGGGATTACTTCAAATTTTTAATTTCTTATTTTCCAATTAATTAAATAATAGATAATAATAATAATTGATAATTGATTACCATTACTTCACATTTTTAATGATTATTTCTAAATAAATTAAAAAATAATTTTAAAAAAATCATGGTTTTTTACGATTAATAAAATAATTAAAAAATGATCGAAAATAATCAAAAGTTACCAAAAAAGATTTTTTCGAAAATTTTAGTTTTTTCGATTATTCTTTTGTTTAACTTTTTTTAATAATTACAAAAATTATGATTTTTATTTAACTTTACTTATTAACAATCAATTTCCTTGAAAGCAATTAAAATATACAATCAAAATCAATTGAAGTGCAAGTATGTCCAAAGCATTTTGAAAATTAGTTAAATTTTTAAAAAAAAGTTTTCGGTATGCTGCCCCCAGGTCGTTTTTTGAATTTTTCAAAATTTTTTAGAAATTCTGCATAAGCTTGGTAGAACTAATTTAAAGTATTTCTGTGAAAGGACAATTCAAATTTTTATGTAAATTATAAAATTTTAGCTGAAAACTTTTTCGAAATATATTAAAATAGCCAAGTGGGTCATTTTGAGTAGCGCCCACTGCATATTCGCAGACAGTTCAAGGTTATGAATACTTATTAAAGCAATCAGTAACTGCCATAAGAGTAAGTAGAGGAGAGGTGTTGTTCCAAGAATTGGTGTTTTCATGGCAACGTTTACCCTAGGTTGTACTAGCCATATGATGGTTCACAAACAGTCTGCCTACTATCTAAAAGTTCTGTAAATTTACGAACGCTCCACAAATCGTTCCTGCTCAAAAAATAAAAAACCTTACCGTACACCAAATAGCATAAGGGCCTTCAGTATTATTCCACCAGAATGAGCATTATTATTCATTACATCAAGCAGCCAACCAGCAGTAAATATTTATATGTTTATCTCTCTCTATTTTTTTTTGTAAGTAAATATATTTGATCAAAAGGCCTTTTTGTCCTTTTTACAGCTTGAGCGCTTGACTTAAAAAGCGTTGTATGTGATTTCGTTTTTATATACATACATAAATACATATCTTGCGTCGAGTCTCAGTGCAACCTGGCTCATGTCAGCAAAGTGATTTTCTACTCCCCGGACACCGCGTTAATATTAATATTTTCTGTCACTTTTAATAATTTCTTTTTCGTTTCTTATTTGCTACTGAACAATTTTTACATAGAAGGGCATAGTTAGTGAAATTTAGAAAGTACTTATCAGGAATTTGTGAGTATACACCAATTTCATCTCTACGCATTATAAAAATGTAACATATCGATGTATACATATATTGCAGATATTTAAGAAAGATATTAGGGATCATTATTAAACCTTTAGAAGTGAAATCAACAGTTTTTAGAATTTTTGTCTTTCTGTATGTATGTTTGATCGCGCATCACTCAAAATCCGCTTAGTATAATTCAATGAAACAAACACTACTGTATTACTAGACATTCAGTTTAAAGTTTAATATATCTCTTAATTTGATAGCTTAACAAATTTTGGAGATATGGACCAATATGTGGTGCAGGGTTGCAAAGAATGTGTTAGTACTATATGGGTATCAAACGAAAGGTGCTAACGAGTGCGGCAATAAACGAAGTAATAACTGGTTTGTTAGATATATAATGATTAGAATCGGACTCAGAATTTTACCAATCTCAAAGCCCCTTCCTTCTCTTTGTTAGTTCTGCACCCTACGCATCTATGTCACTATTACATCTAATGCTTGGCTGCCTCCTCAATAGATTGCTTAACACTGTCGCTCTTTCATATGTCCGTCTTTTGGTTTATTATTCGATATTTGTCGTTGTCATTGTGTGCGATTCATTCAATTCACGTTGCTTTAGATTTTTGTGTTATATGAGCCAGGAAATTCAATATCAACCAAATATAAACTAAACGCAATACACATACATACATATATGCCCATCTAAACTTGTCTGATTTGACACTCAGTTTGGTTGAGTGGTAGTGAATACAAGTAGCCGGCTATAACGATTTAGACATACATACAACAACATACCAAATACACTTGTATTAACTATTGTATGTACATTTTTCTTCTTGTTGTCGCTTGTCATGAAAGTAATTTGGGATTTAATTTAAATCGCTTTTATTGTGGGTGTGAACCAAAAAGAAATACAAAAACCCCCAAATCCAATTTATACAATAACAAAAAATAAGAAGCTTGATTTGTAAAAATCTGTTGGATTGGATTACTTTGTTTGATTGGTTGTGTGGATTTACTTTTATAGTTAAATCGCATTTGTGAGTAATATTTTTTGTTGTATGTTAGTAATGATGGCATTTGGATGGTTTGATGGTTGAGTGGCATTGATTAATTTATTTTTAAAACGTAACAAATTGCTTAATTAGCTCACTGAAATACTTAAATAATTATCTGCAGGTAGTAGCTTTGGTATCTAGTTAAAAATGGTTGAAGCTCAAAGATAAGTAATTTTCCTACTTGAGCGGATCTTTGTGGAATATGAACTTGAAACCCATCTATGACTTCCTATCTACCTCACAATGCCACTAATGCCATCAAAACTTTCATAGGAAGAATCCAATTTTTTTTCCACTTTGATTCCATTTTAAAAGGGGAAATAATGCCAATTGATGTTATGTCCCTTCACCGTGTGAAATAAAGTCAATTGACCTTATTTCCGTTGATTTTATTACATGTCTCCAAAATTAAACCAACCCAAAGCTAAGCTTTCTTACTTGTTTGTAAAATTTTGTAGACAGCGGTTGTAAACAAATATGCGCACTCGCATCATCAATAAATGTGCACATATCTGCACACCTAAAGATAAATTGAACCAGTTTCTGTTCAACTCAGTGCTGCTCATTTTGTATTCAAACTCGTTTTCTACGCTATCCATGCATTTGTCAGCATCGAGTGTTATTACTGATCGTTAATATGGGCGATTTGCTTATACATGTAATGCTTATAATTACAATAATTATTCCAATTAACATAGCATTAAATGTGTTAAATGTGTCATGTTTTATAAATTTTTAGCATTAATAAATTGCATCGAAAATGGATGAAGTTTCACTGATCTTTTGTTTTAATTTTTATGCATCAATTTGAAGTTGTGATTGAGTTACTTGGCTTAGTCAACTTGCTTTCGGACACTTAAAAATTACGAAAACATAACAACAGCAACAAAAAATGCCAGAAATGCTTTCAAACTGGCTAGTTAATGCACAAGTCAGGGCCACTTCGTTGCCAGCTTAAAACCGTCAAATATCCACTGTGAGTGATAAGTGTGTAAAAAGTGTTTTTTTTTTTGTTTTTTTTTTTTTTTTTTCAAACAAATGTGTTCAGCTGCAATTTTTCTGCTGAATTTTGTGTGCGATAGCGTAGGCATCAAAGTGCAAATTATGCACTTAACTTTTGTGCGCAGGGCTTTTTCCACAAAATTTTCTTCGTCATAAGTCAACTTCCTCGAATTGTATGCCACTATACCAAGTCTTAAAATTGCACCACTCAACAAGCACTCGCTTTAAATTACAGGAAACGAGAGTGCATGATGGCTTTCAAAAATTGCCCAACAATATCAAAGCGCATGGGTTAGTAGTAATTCGAGTTGCTTTGCAGACAATTGTTGTAATTATCTCAAAAATTTCACATCTCATTTCAGTTATTTTGCGTTTGTTGTAAATTTTACTTAATTCACTACTCTTCCTACTTCACTCTTAGTACTTCAATATGCAATTATTAAGAGCAAAATATTTTTCTACATATACTGCGCTATTTTTCCTATCGGGTTAGTATTGTAAAGATTACAATTTAATGCATTTTATATCTGCATTAGCAGTAGTTACTAACTCTGCGTCAAGCGCGGTGACAATGAACATGGCAGTATGTGCAAACAGATACTTAGGCTACAGTGACTTGACAGCTCTTTCAGTAACTTATTTGAGTTGAGCAGCCACCAGCGACAATAGCAGAAATCTTTGAGTATGTAGATCGCGGTTTATCTTCATACACAGGAACATATACATGGATATTAGACTGGGCAAAACAAAATTATAAAATTTTACCAGTGCATCTTCCAACATATATATAGTCGTATGTACAAGATAGCCAAACTGAGTATCTGAAAAAATACTGTAAAATAAAATAACATACAATAAAATAAAATAAAATAAAATGAAATGAATAAAAATAAAATAACATACAATAAAATAAAATGAAATGAATAAAATGAAATGAATAAAAATAAAATAACATACAATAAAATAAAATAAAATAAAATGAAATGAATAAAAATAAAATAACATACAATAAAATAAAATAAAATAAAATGAAATGAAATAAAAAAAATAAAATAAAAAAAATAAAATAAAAAAAAATAAAAAAAAATAAAAAAAAATAAAATAAAATAAAATAAATCGCTCAAACTCGGTCTAATGTAAATAAAATAAAATAAAATGAAATGAAATGAAATAAAATAAAATAACATAAAATAAAATAAAATAAAATAAAATAAAATAAAATAAAATAAAATAAAATAAAATAAAATAAAATAAAATAAAATAAAATAAAATAAAATAAAATAAAAAAAATAAAAGAAAATAAAACAAAACAAAATAAAATAAAATAAAATAAGATAAAATAAAATAAAAAAAATAAAAGAAAATAAAATAAAACAAAATAAAATAAATCGCTCAAACTCGGTCTAATGTATGAATATGCATGTGTACAAGAAGTTTTGTCGTACAAGCTTTAAGTGGCTTTTAACCTTATTTCAGAATCGTATCCGACCACATAAGTAAGAGTGAATATCTGTATGTGTGTGGATTGCAGTTTTATTGCATTGTTGCATGCCGTTTTGTAGTTTCCATTTCTCAACCCTTCGCTCTTTGACTTTGCATATGTGGGTTTGTCGTTATAAATTTGTACAATTGTAATCACATGCTTTGTGTGCTTAGAAAAATTTATTACAAAACATAAATGCGCATTTGTGTGCGTGAATGTGGGTGGCTTACGTATGTATGTATGTTTATTTATTCAAATTCATATTTACATACATAGAGATATTACAGAGAAAGATTCGCTCACCACTGAATTTCATTTGCAGCGTCAGCGGTTTTTACTAAACATTTATTCATGTAAGTATGTAATTTCACTATGTGTGGTTTTTGTTAACATGGGCGTACTAGTTAGACATTGATTGTGGGTGTGAAAATGAACTCTAAATAGGAGGTGGCCTATTAAAATGTCATTTGATGTGTTTAAGCCTTGTCTTGGGCATTTAAAAGCTGTGCGAGAGGATCAGAAGAAGTATGTTCGATATTCACTTCTGTCGCTTAAAAACCGAATATTTCCTTCCATAGTTTGTAAATGTGGTAGAGATCCCTTGACTGTTGCTTAAAACGTAGAAGTTTGCCTATGAAAAATGGTAGAGAGCATTTTGAAATAACATCCGGTTGAGTAGATTTGACCTCATCCCCTTTTACAAGTCCTTTTTGCTGTTTCGAGTCACTCCTATATGTATTCTTTTCGTATATTCAAATGTATGTAAATATTAAATTCCTTTTGTAGTACATAATTTTTGTTGTTGTTGGTCGTGTGGATACATATATACTAAAGCGCCAACAATATTAATAAAGCAAATATTTTTCCGAGCCTATTTTGCCTTAGATTCCTTGACTTTTTTTTTTGTCCTTCATGAGTGTTTGGATACTGCGAATGCCATTTATAAGGATAAACATCTTAACTTGTAGCTCAGCCGCACAAGGCATTTAACTTGGTTATTGAAATATTTTTGCGACTTATTTTTTCTATTTATTGCGTATTTCTAACGCTTGTGCATGGCTTATTTGCTATTTTAATTTCCCTAGAGAATGATTCACAAAATTTCGCTGTACCGCAAGTAGGCAATTTTTTTTATTTTGGCACTTTTGAAAATTATCAATTGAGAAACTGTGCAATTGAGCTTATTGGTGATCAGAATTATTTTTAATCGAAAGCACTTAAATTTATCAAGTTATATAAATTTAAAAAAACTAGTTCGATAAAAAAAAATATTTAAGAAGTGGAAATGTAAAAACTAAGTGAGGCATGTGCCAATGTTTCAAGGCAAATGGAATGGAATAAATTTTTTTTACATATTTTTTAGTTTAAATCAGAGACAGGGCTTCCGAAGTAGGCGTAAATCGTTGCGAGGTTCCCTTGATCCATTTACTGTTTCGAAGAATCGGCTAATAATAACAGATTGAGATTTGTGCCTTTGTGGATTGTGAGAAAACTTAGATGATCTTAAAATTTTTCTCGAATAAACCGATTATGGCATCGTTTATTGTTAAAATCACCCATCTCAGTTCAGCATATGAAATGACAGCACTTTCAACTGGGTAAGTTTTATTTGTTATGGTCTACTTCCAACTTATAGTCATTTTTTCTTTTATTGAATTTGATTGGTATGACTCACTGCGGTTGGATAGGTGACAGTTTAGGTTCACACTGCGGTTTGACATAAATCGATAGATTCTGGGAAGTGGCGTGATTTTTGCCGAGGTGGCAGCACCAAATGTTCCATAAAATGGAAAAAGGCACCAATAACGGAATTTGTAATTTCCAGACAAACAAGTGGTTGGTGTGTTCTCGGTGTGGCCAGAAATAAAAAAAAAGTAGGGTAAACCAGATTGCCCGAAAAAGGACAGTGAATTGAATGGGCATTTGACATGAGTAAATATCATTTATTTCTTGTAGGTGAAATTAACGTATGTCATTGGGTAACTTATATTAATTCATCAATTAGTGGGGTGGGAGACACATGGAATCCCGTCCTGACTCCTGACCTTGACTCGATGGATAACTCATCATATCGCCAAAACAAGGTGCAACCAAAGGCGGCAATAAATATTAGTAATTGGTAAAAAGCATTTGTAAGGTGGAAGTTTAACCATTTTAACGGCGTCAATATTCGTGTATTATAGTATTATCCATGGCCGGGTCGGACAAGGAGTTTCATGTGTCTCCTATCCTAAAACCCAGTAACGTCGGGTTCCGCGCACCACCAAGGGAACACACCAAACACAAGTTCTGGAACCTTCCTTTTTTCGCGCGCCAACGAAAGCGTGCCTTTAGGGTTCGGACTTAGTTAAAATTGTAGTAATTTCAATACTAAATGCACTTTACACAAATCTACTACGTTTTATGTTCCCATTTAATATTACCATCATATGATTTTCTTGTTGATAAGTTAATTTTTTCTCTGACTTGAAACTTTCCCGTAAGATAATTATTCATTTTTTTAACCTTCTGTAATTTCAACTCTTGTTCCATACGTGAAAATTCACTTTTCCTACAACTAACTAAAGAGCAAAAAGTAGTAAAAATAAAAGTACTAAATTCCTTTTTCTTTAAAGCCTTAAAATAAAAGTGTAATTACCGAACTTTCCCTTTAAGTATTGTCTACAGATTAACTATCATAAAATCTACTAAACAGTTGTAAAATCATATCTTCTACGTTAATTTCAATAGCATAAGGCCTGTTTTTTTTTGTTTCGGAATGAATACTGTACTTTTACCAAATTTGGTAGTACAAAAAAGTCCCTAAAATAGTAATAAAAGTCCGAACCCTGATGGCAACCACCAATCGTAGTGTCCCACCTGGCAACGATCACGCCATGTCAGACTGGTCAACGGAACTTTTCCATTGCGCAGTCGCAGTTGATTGGAAATTTTCCCTATAGCGGCGTCACCGGCATTCGACCATTCAAATGTGAAAATTTTTTGGTGCAAACGGTCGTGATGTGTCGTGAAAAATTTTAGTGATACACCTTAAATACAAAAACCAGCCAAAGTGTAATACATACGTAATTAAGTGTGTGTGTCATATGTAAAGTTGAAAATTTTGCCAACTACAAAAGCAGTCGTAGTTTGTTTTTTTAAAAACATTTTAAAGCCTCGTGTGTTCCTGCTTGAACTTTGTGCAACTAAATAAAGTGCATTTTGAAAATGAATTAACAGAACACGATGGTGATAGTTAAATAATTGCCTAAATCGTACGCACCTAAAGTGAACAGCAACTAAACTCAAAGGTTCCGAGATAATTCCTTGGTGGGCTCAGAAAATTCGATGCGCATGTAAGTACCCAATATCTTATTATATTTTAGTGTATTTATTATATTTTACTGCAAACCACATACCAGTAGTAGTTTAAATAGACAATGGGTTTCATTAATTTCTCAAATAGTGCAGGAAGTGGCTAGTTTTGTTCAGGCGGGTAAGGGTTTTCACCACGTGTGGGGTCCAAATTTCGAGAATTCGGAAATTCCTCCTTATATACGCGTGGCGGGAAATGTTGCACGGTACAGATATACTTGCGCTCATATAGCTAAGCTTACGATAGCCAAAGTATGCTTAAGAAGGTTTCAGTTACAATATTGTTGCTATTATAATGACCGATATTAACTCAAGTTTTTTTTTATTGCACATTGGTTTTTTGTAGTTTGCCATAAATAAGAAAGTTCTTATAAGAGTGAATGATTCTATTGCTTATTGTGTCTGTAAACGTAAATGTGCCTAATTCAACATTCCTCCGCAATAAAGAAACCTTTGTCAACATAGTCATTATTAGGCCATATTTTACGTTTGTAACCATCATTTTTATTTCATTTCATAAATATCTCTTAATTATAGGCACCAACATCACCTACCACCATCACGGACTACCATAGCCACGCGCCCACCTCACGCACCATCATTGCACGCGCTACCACCATCACGCGCTACCCTTTGACGCGCCACCTTAATTTCGCACCATCATTGCGCGCGCCAGTACAATAGCGCTCCACCATCGCGCGCGCCAGTACAATAGCGCTCCACCATCGCGCGCGCCAATACAACAGCGCGCGCCACTACAATAGCGCTCCACCATCGCGCGCGCCACTACAATAGCGCTCCACCATAGCGCGCGCCACTACAATAGCGCTCCACCATAGCGCGCGCCAATACAATAGCGCTCCACCATCGCGCGCGCCAATACAATAGCGCTCCACCATCGCGCGCGCCAATACAATAGCGCACAATCAGCGCAACGTGCCACTATCGCGCGCACCAGCGGGCGCCAAGGCACTACAGCACAAGCACAAATACCAGCAACAAACAACCACCAGAATTGACTACAACGGGGGCCGCCCACATATAGGCCCGCCGTTCCACCAGCATCGATAACCACCAGCGCGCGCCACCACCGTAACAGCGCACAATCATCGCGCAACAACAACAACAACAAGGTAACAACAACAGCAACCGGGTGTAACACCGGCAGCAACAACCAAACACCGGCAACGACAACAACAACAACTACCAGCAGTGACAACAACGGGGGCCGCCTCATATAGGCCCGCCGCAACAACAATAGTACCATCAACAACCAGCATCGACAACACCGGCAACAACAACGGCAACCGGTTGTAACACCGGCAACGACAACAACACCAATTACCAGCAGTGACAACAACGGGGGCCGCCCACATATAGGCCCGCCGTCCAACCAACAACAACAATAGTAGCGCCCCACCAGTGGCCTACGGACAAATGGGTGAGAGCTAACCATTGTAGTTGTAGCTTTTCTTTTTTTTTATATATACTTATGCACATCTACCTAAATAAAGAAACGATACGTAGGATAAAATAAAATTCAAAATTAAAGTACGTAAAATTAAACCAATTTAAATAGGTACATAAAAAAAAAAAAAAAACACTTTGGAAAAAAAAAAAATTAGTTTAAAATAATAATGAAATAGAGGAAGGACAGCAGGATTTAAATTAAATAAACTTGATAGATTTAACTAAATTAAGTAAAGAAATTTAATATAAACAAAAGAAAACAAAATTTTCGGAAATATAGGAATAGGAATAAGCATAATACGAAATAGGAAGAATATGTATATATATATAACAGATAAATAAAACGTACCCTAAATTAATTTAAAATACATAGAAATGCTTAAAATGAAATACCTAGAGTTAGAAAAAAAAACAATTTTTTTGAGTAAAATTTAATAAAGTGAAATACTTAACATAAAAACAATACATAAGATAGGATAGGATAAAATACATAAAATAAAATATAATTAAAATACATAAAATTAAATAACATAATATACATAAAATAAAATAGAATAATACAAATAATACAAGGTAAATAAAATCAATATACATAAAATAACAATAAGATTTAAATACATAAAATAAAATAAATTTCAATAAATAAAATTAAATACCTAAAATAAAATAAATTTAATTAAATACATAAACTAAATACCTAAAAATATATTTTAATACAACTAAACCAAATACATAAATAATCAAATAAACAAACTACAACTATAACAAACTAAAGGCCGCCAATAAAATAACATAATAATAAATAAATAATGAATAAAATAACATAACAATAAATAATAATAAATAAAATAACTTAATAATACTGCAATAATAAAGTAAGCAGAGCAAAACAAATTATATAACTAAATAAACAAAAGTTAGGTACAGTAACATAACTTGAATTAAAGAATACAATTTAAAAATTTAGAAATGTAATTTACAATAAAAACGAACAGAAGAGGTAGGGAAGAAGAAGAAAAGAAAACAATAGTTATTTAAATAAATTAAATGTTGTTTTTTTTTTTAATAAATGTTTTTTTTTAAGATACGTTTATATAAAATGAATTGTAAATAAAATTTTGTAATTAAAATGGGAATGCTGGCGTTCCGCTTTATTTAGAAGAGGCATAGGTTTTTTGGTAAGGGGCCATCGAAACCCAGGTGCGTCGATGGCCATGGATGAGGGTGGGCCAAGCACCGGGCGTCGCACCACCACCCGCGGCGCCCCCTTGTATTGTTCGGCCTTGTTTTTTTGATTTATTGTTTGTTTCTTTCTTTTTCAGCTGTAGTAATCGGTCGTTTCCGATTCGTTTGATTTTTCAGGTTTTTTTTTGGGTTTTAGTTTGCCATTCGTTTTGTTTAAATATTTATTTGATTTTTCAGTTTCAGTTACTTTTGAATTTTTCCGTAATAATCGTTTTATTTAAATTTTGATTTGCCAGTTTTGCGTTAGTTTTTCGGTTAATTTTAAATTTTTGTTCCGCCCGTTTTCTTTTTGAATTTTTTTGTTTTAATAGTTTTCGGTTATTTTTTTTTGAATTTTGAGTTTGAAGTTTTGAAATGTCAACGGTCTGTCCGTGGCATCCGGGGTGAACCGGATGTTGTTTTAAAAGTTGTTTTGACGCGGTTTTGCGTTTTTCCCCGCGTTTTCAAAGGCATGATTTGACCATTTCTCTGCTTATGGCGCAGGACGGTAAGGTTGGCAAGAGCCCACCCCAGCCGACATGACTAGCCACAGTGCGACCTTGATATCATGCCGACCGCCTTCCTTACTGCTCCATTTTTGATGCGTTTCTATAACAGATGGCGCCCAACGTGGGACCCGAGGCGCTGGCCTCGATGACTTTTCTGGTCGATTTGTGAGGTTTCACCATCTCGTAGGTCCCAGGTAGGCAGGCCCAGTAGCCGCCACCTGCGTTGCGACGGGATGGTGGGACTGATCAGGTCGTCCGGATGGGTCTTCGGGTTCAGTAGCTGAGGGCTCCACGCGACTTCACGTCAGGTCCACCGGAAGTTTTTGCCTTTTCACCCGGTGAGGCAGTGCTAAACGCACTTAGTTTTTTTTGTAATATACATATTTTTTTTTGTCCCGGGTCTGTTGTCCGATGTCGGCTTCGGGAAAAATAAATATGTCCGCTAAGTGGGGTTTAGATTTTTAGGGATTTTTTTTTTACTTTTCGTTTTGCCGAACGTGTGTTTTGTTTTGTCTTTGTTTTTTTTTGTATGCATCTTTTTTTTTCTTTTGTAGGTATCTCCACTCCTCTAACCAGTCTCAGGTGGCAGCCTTCAGCAGCCCCTGCATTGCGGAAGGAGGAGTGGGGACCCGAATAACCCCCTTCCCATCTGCGCAAGTCTGGGGAAATGCGGCATCTAGCTGCATCCTTTCATTGCGGCGCAGCTGAGGAGGGGTAGAACAGATTTTCAGTTTTTTTTGTCATTTACGGTCTACAGCCCCTCGGCAAGTCTCAGGCGGCAGCCTTTAGCAGCCCCTGCATTGCGGTCGGGAGTGCTGGAGTCTAAATAAGTCGAACTTTTTCAACTGCGCAAGTCTGGGGAAATGCGGTACCTAACCGAATCCTTTCATTGCGGCGCAGCTGAAGAGGTGTAAAGTAAAATAAATTTTCAGATTTCTTTTTTTGTCAATTGCGGTCTACAGTGCCTCGGCAAGTCTCAGGCGGCAGCCTTTAGCAGCCCCTGCATTGCGGTCGGGAGTACTGTAGTCCAAATAAGTTTAACTTTTTCAAAATTTTCGCCACGGTACACCCACATGTCTCAGGGCAAGGTGTCCTTAAGACCATCCCTGCATTGCGGTAGGTGTACCTGGATGTCCTTGTCAAATGTTTTATGTTTATTTTTTTTTCCATTACACCTATGCCTTCTAATGATGGGATGTCAGCATTCCCATTGAACATTTAAATACATATACATACATTTTTCAAACTACATATCGTATTTCATTGCATTTGATTTTCAAACGTATATTTCCTAATCAAACTTTCTTTCAGCGTATATTGTACACGTATATATATATTTTTTTTTTTTTTTTTTTTTTGAAAACTTTACTATATTTTTTTTTCGGAAAAGTCGTTACGATTAGCGACTTGATAAACGTCGACTTAATCAATCATAAATTTTTTTTACGCGAATCGTCGGTATTATAGGGTAGGGAGGGTGAATTTTGACCTTGTGCCTTCCAACCGCCCCTTGTAACCGAAACCAATACTTAGATTTTTTTTTTTATTGACCGATCTTTTTTTTTACATAGCCATATTCCAAGTAGACATGGATCAGTCAGCTGAACGCATGACTACTAGAAATTCTAACCGAGGAAGTGGGGGTAAACCTAGAGGTCAGGGTAGAGGGGCATTTCCAAAACAGCCCACTAATCGGCCTTTAGTGATGCATTCTCCAGTAGGTACTCCGGGTAGAGGAGATCCGACCGGGACAGTTTTGAACCCTGCTTCCAACCACAAAATGGATAGACCAGCTAGTACTAATATCCTTGACTCGTCCATGGCCGCAGACCCCATGCAGAATATTTTTGACCCTTCCACTAACGTGTTGTCAGGTATACAGGAGGCATCTGGAGTTTTGCTACAAAACTCTGTACCTCTTAACACTTTAGGTGATAGGAATACTCCGCGGAATATTGTCGAGGCCCCTCCTGAAGATTCGTGGGTGAACGTGCTGCATCAGCTGTTCAGGACTTCTCAGGAGGAGATGCGTAACGAGATGAGGACGATCAGGGAGAATATGGACCTACTTAACGCTGCAGTAACATCGTCGCAGGGCGGTGCGACCTATACCAGGAACACCAATAGGGAAGAAAGGAACCGGGCCCAGACCTTTGTTAGTAACCAAGCCAACATAGTTTCGAACAACATGGCGGTGAAACCACAGGAGTGGAAGGTCTCCTTCGATGGTACTGGGAGCGTAGCAGATTTTTTGTTTAAGTTAGACACCTTATGTGAGCGGACTCAGTGTTCGGACGACCAGCTAATGGCAAGCTTTCATTTATTTCTGTCAGGGCGGGCCGAGGAATGGTACTGGCTGTTCACCAAGCAGAACCCAAACGCGAATTATCCCTTTTTGTGTTATTCTTTGAAGCGTGAGTTTGGAACATTGAAAAGTGACCACGAGATCATGATGGAGATCTCAATGCGGAAGCAGAAGCTGAGCGAGTCATACGATGTGTTCCACACTGATATAGTAGCACTCAACGCGCGTCTTCGGGAGCCAATGTCAGAAGCCCTACTGATTGACATAATAAAGCGAAACGTCAACAGTAGCTTGAAGCTTATGCTATTCAACGCGGAGGCGAGGACATTGCATGACCTACGCGATATAGCACGAAAAGGAGAACAGGTGCTGAGGGAGAGCAAGATCCTTGGAACAACTTATACCGGAAGACATGTTAATGAGGCTCGAGCGATGACACCTGATAGGAGGATGGAAGGCGAAGATGGCGAAGCTGACCCGCAGATCGAGGCGTTGGAGTATCGGCGAAATAGAAAACCGGACTATTCAGGGATACAGTGTTGGAATTGTCAGGCCATGAGCGCCATGGAAGTGGTGAACTTTCGAGGAGCAGTGGCACTCTTGCGACGGAACAACCCAACATTATAGTAACTTTTCCTGATAGCTCAGATAGCTCCAATAGTTCAGATGCAGATAGTCCAGGGCCGTCAGCTCATATTTCAAAGCCAGTTCACATTTTGAAAAGTCATAGAAGAGATGTTGCTTGTCAAGCGCATTTTCCACCTAGTTTGGAACAGAGGGTTACCAGTTACGAGCTAGTTAGGTCAAGAATTTTCGGAAATAATCCAGAGTCATTCGTATCGGACGATATTGTAAGATGTAGGAAGAGATATAATAATCGAGTACAGGAGCGTAAACTTTTGCAAAGCACCACCTTAGTTCTCACAGAGGATGAAAGGCCTCTGGTGCGAATAAAAATAGAAAACAGTTTTATAGTAGGCTTGCTGGACTCGGGTGCTAATGTCTCTATCCTCGGGAAGGACTGTGAAGAGTTTTTGAATTCGATTGGGCTTAAGTACCACCCACTACAGGCTTTTGTATACACGGCGGGTGGCGCCAAGCAGAAAATACTAGGCTCTGTTTCCTTACCTGTGACTTTTAAAAATATCACCAAAACCATACGTTTTTACCTTGTTCCTTCGCTTCTTCAAGAAGCGTATTTCGGAGTTGATTTTTGGAGAGCTTTTGCGTTAGCGCCGGATATTTTTCCCAGTGTAGCATGTCTAGAGATTAGCGAAGAGAAGGAACAAGAACATAATTTCCATGATTTAACAACAAAGCAGAAGGTCGAGCTGCAGAACGTAGTAGAGACGTTTCCGTCATTTGAGAAGTTAGGTCTGGGTCAAACAAAGCTAGTCGAACATCATATTGACACGGGCGACGCGGTTCCAATAAAGAGCAAGCATTTCCCTCTTTCGCCACCGAGGCAAGCCGAAGCTTTTAGTGAGATAGATAGGCTGCTCGAAATGGGAGTTATCGAGGAATCGAACTCGCCGTGGTGTAGTCCTGTGGTTTTGGTCCGGAAACCAGGGAAGGTCCGGCTTTGTATTGATTCCAGAAAAGTCAACGCGGTTACTAAAAAGGACTCATACCCGTTGCCGCATATTAATGGGCTATTGAGTAGGTTGAAGGATACCCACTTCATCAGTGGTATCGACCTGAAGGACGCGTTTTTCCAAATCAAATTGACGGAATCATCGAAAGAAAAGACAGCGTTCGCAGTTCCGGGGAAGCCTCTCTACCACTTCAAGGTGATGCCATTTGGGTTATGCAACGGGCCGCAGACGATGAGCAGGCTGATGGACAAGGCCATTCCTTCGCGTTTACGGGAGAATGTTTTTGTCTACTTGGATGACCTGATGGTATGCAGCACTAACTTTGAGGACCACTTGAGCTTATTAGCAGAGGTAGCAAAGTGTTTGAGGGACGCGGGCCTAACAATTAACGTTAAGAAGAGCAAATTTTGTCAGAAAGAAATTCGATATTTAGGGTACTTGATAGGTAGCGGATGCTTAAAGGTAGACCCAGGGAAGATAGAAGCAGTTAAAAGTTTTCCAATCCCGAAGTCTCCGAGGCAGGTGCGTAGGTTTGTAGGTATGGCGAATTGGTATAGGGCGTTTATTACAAATTTTGCTGATTTAGCAGGCCCTTTGACCGATTGCCTTCGAAAAAAGCTAGGTCCATTCAAACTTACCCCTGAGGCAATAGAGGCTTTCGAAAAGCTGAAGGTAGCCTTGAGCTCCGCTCCTGTCCTGGCCCAACCCGATTTCTCGAAGGAATTTGTTATTCAGTGCGATGCGTCCAAAATAGGTGTGGGTGGTGTGCTATTCCAGGTCGACGACGAGGGCGCTGAGCATCCAATAGCGTTCGTTTCAAAAAAGCTTAACAATGCTCAGCGCAATTATACCGTGACCGAGCTGGAATGCCTAGCAGCCATAGTCAGTGTCAAACGCTTTCGTCCATACATTGAGGGTCTGCCATTTCGTATTATTACAGACCATTCGAGCCTCAAGTGGTTGATGACTCAAAAGGATTTGAGTGGTAGATTGGCTAGGTGGTCGCTTCTGCTTCAAAGATATGACTTTCAAATGGAACATCGCAAGGGAACCCTGAATATTGTACCGGATGCTTTATCGCGCTTCGATGTAGACGCGCTGACCTATCCGAAGACACCTCACGAAATAGATTTAGAGTCGCCAGAATTTGCAAGTGCCGCATACTCGGATCTAGTCCGAACCATTTTAGATAACAAAGAGGCACTACCGGATTTACGTGTAAACGAGGGCGTAGTTTTCAAAAGGGTTAAATTTCGTAAGGGTGTGGAGGATGAGGAGCATTCGCTGTGGCGGTTATGGTTACCGACTGGGTTGATGAAGGAGGCAATACGACTTGCGCACGATGCGAACAGGAGCTACCACGGAGGATGGCAGAAAACTTTGGAGCGCGTTCGGCAGAAATACTTCTGGCCAAGCCAAGCTAAGGACGTCCGGGAGTATGTACGCAAGTGCGACATTTGCAAAGCGGTAAAAGCAACGAATCAACAAGCCAGGCCACCCATAGCGAATGCTTTTACTTCGGAAAGACCATTTCAGCGGTTCTACTGCGATTTCCTGGGGCCTTATCCGAGATCGAAGCGTCGAAATCAATTCCTTTTCATTTTATTGGACCATTTTTCAAAGTATGTTTGGTTGAAGCCCATGCAGAGAGCGACGACGGTGAACGTTATGAATTACTTCACTTCTGAAATTTTTCCAACTGTAGGGGTCCCTCAGTATATCCACAGCGACAACGGTAGACAGTTTATCTCGAAGGATATGAAGCAGTTTTTAGAGAGTTACGGGGTAACCCACATTAAGACAGGGCTATACTCACCGCAGGCTAACGCGTCTGAGCGCGTAAATAGGGAGATTGTTTCAAAAATAAGAGTTTTTCTGAAGGATAAACAGGATCATACTGACTGGGATAGGCATATACCCGAAATACTATCAGTTTTAAGAAGTGACTTTCATACCTCAATTCAGTGCTCTCCATACTTTGCATTATACGGTCAGAACATGATTCAGCATGCATCGGCATTCAACCTATTAGATAAACTCGGCGCTCTGGCGCAAGATGAAATCCCAATAGTAGCTAGGGCTGATAAATTGTCAAATATTCGCGAAAAAAATTCGTAGAAATTTAGATGCAGCAAAAGATAGGGCGGTAAGAGTATATAACAAACGCTCTAGACTAGTGAACTATAGGGAAGGTCAGGAGGTTTTTAGGAAAAATTTTGCCTTGAGTAACTTTAAACAAGGCATAAACGCTAAATTCCTGCCGAAATACCTTAAGTGTCGAGTCCGTCGAAAAATAGGCAATGCGTTGTATGACTTGGAAGATCTGACGGGGAAATTGATAGGGCGTTTCCATGCTTCGGATATTCGTCCCCAATAGCCAAAATTTTGACATTTTTTTTTCTTATTTATTTTTTTTTCTACCTTGCATTTCCATCTGGGCGTTTTGGCAGTCGGGGACAACTCGCCCAGTATTCTCCCCGAGCATTGAACCAGAAGGGAGTCCACATGTGCTTCCACCGGGAGCAGTGGATAACCTGGCAATCCTGATAACCGGATTGTCTTTCGGAGTTTTGACGAGTTCTCCATAATCAAAATGTCTACCGGATGAATACTTATCGAATATGAAACCCGCTTCTCCGGTTCTTTTTCTTTAACCTTCCGTGGGGGTGAAACCACTGGAACTATCTCTTTCGGAGTTTTGACGAGTTCTCCAATAACAAATGTCTACCGCCGCGAAGCATGTTAACTAAGAAACAAAATTAAATTCTCCGTTTTTCTCAAGCCTAACTTCTGTGGGGGCCAAACCACTATAAAAACTTCCCTTCGCCGCAATGCGTTTTGAACTACGAAACAAAATACTTCAATTTATCTCCTTACTGGCGGATCTTCTGTGCCCGGCTAGCTTGTGGTAGAACTAGAGACTCTTATCTAGGGGTGAGTCGAGCCCCACGTTTCTTTTTTTTATTTCGAAATGGCTTCTTGCAAGTATACCTTTTTCCTGTTCGCTTCATTGACCGGTCTTCGAAGCGAAGCAGGTCTGTTATGGTCTACTTCCAACTTATAGTCATTTTTTCTTTTATTGAATTTGATTGGTATGACTCACTGCGGTTGGATAGGTGACAGTTTAGGTTCACACTGCGGTTTGACATAAATCGATAGATTCTGGGAAGTGGCGTGATTTTTGCCGAGGTGGCAGCACCAAATGTTCCATAAAATGGAAAAAGGCACCAATAACGGAATTTGTAATTTCCAGACAAACAAGTGGTTGGTGTGTTCTCGGTGTGGCCAGAAATAAAAAAAAAGTAGGGTAAACCAGATTGCCCGAAAAAGGACAGTGAATTGAATGGGCATTTGACATGAGTAAATATCATTTATTTCTTGTAGGTGAAATTAACGTATGTCATTGGGTAACTTATATTAATTCATCAATTAGTGGGGTGGGAGACACATGGAATCCCGTCCTGACTCCTGACCTTGACTCGATGGATAACTCATCATATCGCCAAAACAAGGTGCAACCAAAGGCGGCAATAAATATTAGTAATTGGTAAAAAGCATTTGTAAGGTGGAAGTTTAACCATTTTAACGGCGTCAATATTCGTGTATTATAGTATTATCCATGGCCGGGTCGGACAAGGAGTTTCATGTGTCTCCTATCCTAAAACCCAGTAACGTCGGGTTCCGCGCACCACCAAGGGAACACACCAAACACAAGTTCTGGAACCTTCCTTTTTTCGCGCGCCAACGAAAGCGTGCCTTTAGGGTTCGGACTTAGTTAAAATTGTAGTAATTTCAATACTAAATGCACTTTACACAAATCTACTACGTTTTATGTTCCCATTTAATATTACCATCATATCATTTTCTTGTTGATAAGTTAATTTTTTCTCTGACTTGAAACTTTCCCGTAAGATAATTATTCATTTTTTTAACCTTCTGTAATTTCAACTCTTGTTCCATACGTGAAAATTCACTTTTCCTACAACTAACTAAAGAGCAAAAAGTAGTAAAAATAAAAGTACTAAATTCCTTTTTCTTTAAAGCCTTAAAATAAAAGTGTAATTACCGAACTTTCCCTTTAAGTATTGTCTACAGATTAACTATCATAAAATCTACTAAACAGTTGTAAAATCATATCTTCTACGTTAATTTCAATAGCATAAGGCCTGTTTTTTTTTGTTTCGGAATGAATACTGTACTTTTACCAAATTTGGTAGTACAAAAAAGTCCCTAAAATAGTAATAAAAGTCCGAACCCTGATGGCAACCACCAATCGTAGTGTCCCACCTGGCAACGATCACGCCATGTCAGACTGGTCAACGGAACTTTTCCATTGCGCAGTCGCAGTTGATTGGAAATTTTCCCTATAGCGGCGTCACCGGCATTCGACCATTCAAATGTGAAAATTTTTTGGTGCAAACGGTCGTGATGTGTCGTGAAAAATTTTAGTGATACACCTTAAATACAAAAACCAGCCAAAGTGTAATACATACGTAATTAAGTGTGTGTGTCATATGTAAAGTTGAAAATTTTGCCAACTACAAAAGCAGTCGTAGTTTGTTTTTTTAAAAACATTTTAAAGCCTCGTGTGTTCCTGCTTGAACTTTGTGCAACTAAATAAAGTGCATTTTGAAAATGAATTAACAGAACACGATGGTGATAGTTAAATAATTGCCTAAATCGTACGCACCTAAAGTGAACAGCAACTAAACTCAAAGGTTCCGAGATAATTCCTTGGTGGGCTCAGAAAATTCGATGCGCATGTAAGTACCCAATATCTTATTATATTTTAGTGTATTTATTATATTTTACTGCAAACCACATACCAGTAGTAGTTTAAATAGACAATGGGTTTCATTAATTTCTCAAATAGTGCAGGAAGTGGCTAGTTTTGTTCAGGCGGGTAAGGGTTTTCACCACGTGTGGGGTCCAAATTTCGAGAATTCGGAAATTCCTCCTTATATACGCGTGGCGGGAAATGTTGCACGGTACAGATATACTTGCGCTCATATAGCTAAGCTTACGATAGCCAAAGTATGCTTAAGAAGGTTTCAGTTACAATATTGTTGCTATTATAATGACCGATATTAACTCAAGTTTTTTTTTATTGCACATTGGTTTTTTGTAGTTTGCCATAAATAAGAAAGTTCTTATAAGAGTGAATGATTCTATTGCTTATTGTGTCTGTAAACGTAAATGTGCCTAATTCAACATTCCTCCGCAATAAAGAAACCTTTGTCAACATAGTCATTATTAGGCCATATTTTACGTTTGTAACCATCATTTTTATTTCATTTCATAAATATCTCTTAATTATAGGCACCAACATCACCTACCACCATCACGGACTACCATAGCCACGCGCCCACCTCACGCACCATCATTGCACGCGCTACCACCATCACGCGCTACCCTTTGACGCGCCACCTTAATTTCGCACCATCATTGCGCGCGCCAGTACAATAGCGCTCCACCATCGCGCGCGCCAGTACAATAGCGCTCCACCATCGCGCGCGCCAATACAACAGCGCGCGCCACTACAATAGCGCTCCACCATCGCGCGCGCCACTACAATAGCGCTCCACCATAGCGCGCGCCACTACAATAGCGCTCCACCATAGCGCGCGCCAATACAATAGCGCTCCACCATCGCGCGCGCCAATACAATAGCGCTCCACCATCGCGCGCGCCAATACAATAGCGCACAATCAGCGCAACGTGCCACTATCGCGCGCACCAGCGGGCGCCAAGGCACTACAGCACAAGCACAAATACCAGCAACAAACAACCACCAGAATTGACTACAACGGGGGCCGCCCACATATAGGCCCGCCGTTCCACCAGCATCGATAACCACCAGCGCGCGCCACCACCGTAACAGCGCACAATCATCGCGCAACAACAACAACAACAAGGTAACAACAACAGCAACCGGGTGTAACACCGGCAGCAACAACCAAACACCGGCAACGACAACAACAACAACTACCAGCAGTGACAACAACGGGGGCCGCCTCATATAGGCCCGCCGCAACAACAATAGTACCATCAACAACCAGCATCGACAACACCGGCAACAACAACGGCAACCGGTTGTAACACCGGCAACGACAACAACACCAATTACCAGCAGTGACAACAACGGGGGCCGCCCACATATAGGCCCGCCGTCCAACCAACAACAACAATAGTAGCGCCCCACCAGTGGCCTACGGACAAATGGGTGAGAGCTAACCATTGTAGTTGTAGCTTTTCTTTTTTTTTATATATACTTATGCACATCTACCTAAATAAAGAAACGATACGTAGGATAAAATAAAATTCAAAATTAAAGTACGTAAAATTAAACCAATTTAAATAGGTACATAAAAAAAAAAAAAAAACACTTTGGAAAAAAAAAAAATTAGTTTAAAATAATAATGAAATAGAGGAAGGACAGCAGGATTTAAATTAAATAAACTTGATAGATTTAACTAAATTAAGTAAAGAAATTTAATATAAACAAAAGAAAACAAAATTTTCGGAAATATAGGAATAGGAATAAGCATAATACGAAATAGGAAGAATATGTATATATATATAACAGATAAATAAAACGTACCCTAAATTAATTTAAAATACATAGAAATGCTTAAAATGAAATACCTAGAGTTAGAAAAAAAAACAATTTTTTTGAGTAAAATTTAATAAAGTGAAATACTTAACATAAAAACAATACATAAGATAGGATAGGATAAAATACATAAAATAAAATATAATTAAAATACATAAAATTAAATAACATAATATACATAAAATAAAATAGAATAATACAAATAATACAAGGTAAATAAAATCAATATACATAAAATAACAATAAGATTTAAATACATAAAATAAAATAAATTTCAATAAATAAAATTAAATACCTAAAATAAAATAAATTTAATTAAATACATAAACTAAATACCTAAAAATATATTTTAATACAACTAAACCAAATACATAAATAATCAAATAAACAAACTACAACTATAACAAACTAAAGGCCGCCAATAAAATAACATAATAATAAATAAATAATGAATAAAATAACATAACAATAAATAATAATAAATAAAATAACTTAATAATACTGCAATAATAAAGTAAGCAGAGCAAAACAAATTATATAACTAAATAAACAAAAGTTAGGTACAGTAACATAACTTGAATTAAAGAATACAATTTAAAAATTTAGAAATGTAATTTACAATAAAAAACGAACAGAAGAGGTAGGGAAGAAGAAGAAAAGAAAACAATAGTTATTTAAATAAATTAAATGTTGTTTTTTTTTTTAATAAATGTTTTTTTTTAAGATACGTTTATATAAAATGAATTGTAAATAAAATTTTGTAATTAAAATGGGAATGCTGGCGTTCCGCTTTATTTAGAAGAGGCATAGGTTTTTTGGTAAGGGGCCATCGAAACCCAGGTGCGTCGATGGCCATGGATGAGGGTGGGCCAAGCACCGGGCGTCGCACCACCACCCGCGGCGCCCCCTTGTATTGTTCGGCCTTGTTTTTTTGATTTATTGTTTGTTTCTTTCTTTTTCAGCTGTAGTAATCGGTCGTTTCCGATTCGTTTGATTTTTCAGGTTTTTTTTTGGGTTTTAGTTTGCCATTCGTTTTGTTTAAATATTTATTTGATTTTTCAGTTTCAGTTACTTTTGAATTTTTCCGTAATAATCGTTTTATTTAAATTTTGATTTGCCAGTTTTGCGTTAGTTTTTCGGTTAATTTTAAATTTTTGTTCCGCCCGTTTTCTTTTTGAATTTTTTTGTTTTAATAGTTTTCGGTTATTTTTTTTTGAATTTTGAGTTTGAAGTTTTGAAATGTCAACGGTCTGTCCGTGGCATCCGGGGTGAACCGGATGTTGTTTTAAAAGTTGTTTTGACGCGGTTTTGCGTTTTTCCCCGCGTTTTCAAAGGCATGATTTGACCATTTCTCTGCTTATGGCGCAGGACGGTAAGGTTGGCAAGAGCCCACCCCAGCCGACATGACTAGCCACAGTGCGACCTTGATATCATGCCGACCGCCTTCCTTACTGCTCCATTTTTGATGCGTTTCTATAACATATTTTTTATACCTTCGCATAGATAAATAAATTTTTAAATAATAAATTTTGGTTCACTTGTTCCTCGTAAATAATAAAAATCAACAAAAATTTTCGGCTTCAATAGTATTTAGCGCACATTTTAAAAAGACATCACTTATGTATGTATGTATGTGGTGGTGTCAGCCGTCAGACACTTCAAAGCGGAACATGCGACAGTGGCAAGTGGAAAGTGGAAAGTGACAAGGGACTTTGCCCAAGATAGCATTACAACCACAAAAAGTGATGTTTAAGTATTCATTAACATTTCAGTCATGTTTATAGCACATACATACCAAAGCAAACGGAAGTTCTTCGCCATAAAATATACTCAAATCCAGGCAATTTTACCTTCTAGCGTATACTCAAACATTAAAAAATATATTCATATTTTTACAAGTAAGGGCGACAATGTCCACGGCTGTGTAGTGTGGCTTGTTCCATTGTTATGTTAGTTATTTGAGTGATATTAGAGACATGAGAGAACGAATATATATATTTTTTTTTTGCGGCCACGAAAAGTAATCACAAAAAAAGAATCCAAAATGACTCCGAATCCGGTGAATTTGATGCGTTTTATGACTCTTAAAATTAACTTCGGAGTATTTTTAGACTCTTGTTGATGAATTTTCTTGAGAGTTTTTGGTATTTTTTTTTGATTCGTCAGATTTAAGAATTTCATTCACTCTTTTTTGATGTTTTATATCAGTATTTAATTATATATGATCAAAACTTAAAAAAAACAACAACCCCTCCAAATTTTGATGAAATTTTGCACACATCGATATTTTATTGGAACATAACCTCATTTTTAGAAATTGCATTTTTCAATAATTGTGGGCGTGGCCAGATTATCTTGAACACTAAAATGATTTTAACTTGAAAATTTATAAATTTGTTTTTATTCGAAAAAAAAAAAATAATAATATACCGAAAGTTCAAAATTTTTTTGTCTCGTCGATTCACTAATTCGTGCTAGGTATGTATAGCTCTTCTTTCCTTTGCTTCTTCTTATTATTGAAAACATGCTCCAGTGAAGCAAACTTAATACGACATTTCATGTTCATAAAGTGTGTATAAATTCAAGATATGTACATATGTAGTATATAATAATATACATTTATGAATTTATGCACATGTATATATATACATATATATGTATGTATGTATTTATTATTTTCACTAAGAGCCACTATGTGCTTGCGCCTTGTTGCGCCCTCCGCAATTTTCTTCTTGCCTTCGTCTATTCTTATTTTATATTTAATTGATGACCTTGAAAAAGTTGACATTTTTGCCTTCGCCGCTTTTATGCTACTCAGTTTAACTTTAGCGTAATATTTTTATTACACATTTTCCCCTCTTTCTATGCATATTTGTCATGTAGCTAGCTCATAACAACAACAACAACAACAACACATGTCTATGTTATAATTTAATATGCGCTGTGCTACAGTGCGTATACGTAACTAGCATTTTTCCTATTTATTTATTATTCATTTTGCTTACTGAATTTTAATTTAATTTCATGGTTTCACTTTTTTGCATAAAAATTAACTTTTTTATTATATTTTCTTTTTATTTTGTTGTTAGCATTTTATTTAATTTTTTTGCGTTTATGCTAACTGGTCTAATGTTTAACAAAGCCCAGCCGTTATTATGGTAATTTTTTGATTGCGCCAGCACGACATTTGCACTTCTGAATTGAGCTACTTTGGATTAAATTCTTTCGTATTAAAGGCGGCCTTCGAGCGGAGGCTGTCAGTGTTGTTGGTTAAATGTCTTTCAACTAAGCATAGTTGCGTCATGGTCATTTGTTGACAGTTTTATTTACATTTATTATTTCCTTATGGCCACGGAAGATGGCTTTGCAAATGAGCAGTTTAATTGTAGTATATTAAGCTCGGAAAATCTTTAAGTAAATATATTTTAAATATAATCGTCAAAGTTTTAAGTTTTCCAATTCTGAAAATTCTGAACTGGTGGGTTAGAGAGCAGTCGATTCTCGCTAATAATGATAAAGTTAACAAAATTTCGTAATTCCTTGCGCAGTTAGAACAATATTAAATTTCCATGAAAGGCATTAACGCAAGGTCACGGTACTCAAACACATAACATGAATGAGATTTTTATTTTGTTGACACAGCATGTACGCATATTAATGAGCTAAATTAACAAAAATCTATGTATGTATGCATACATATATTTGATATTAGCCCACTTCCGTTATATAAATTAAAATGACAAACACGTAGACACACTTGTTTTTATGGCGAAAAGTGTTTGGGAAAAATTTACTGCAATTCACAAAATAATTGGCTAATAAGCTACGTTGGCATATTGTTTGGAGCCAAAATTTCGAACACCGAGCACGTCGAATGTAGCCAAATACTCGAAATTTAATATTCGTATGTATGTGTTTGCATAAATGATGCTTAATTATTTTAGTATCGTCTGTATTTGTTTAGGATACTCAATTGGGGTCTTCTTCAGCAATACAAAAACACTTAAAAGTGATATTTAGTACTCGAATTAGTAATAAAATAAAATAAAATAAAATATAATATAATATAATAAAATAAAATAATAATCGCTGCAGAAAAAATTATTAATAGGTCTATAGCTCGTACCGAACCCGGATACTTCAAAAATAAAATAAAATAAAATAAAATAAAATAAAATAAAATAAAATAAAATAAAATAAAATAAAATAAAATAAAATAAAATAAAATAAAATAAAATAAAATAAAATAAAATAAAATAAAATAAAATAAAATAAAATAAAATAAAATAAAATAAAATAAAATAAAATAAAATAAAATAAAATAAAATAAAATAAAGTAAAATAAAATAAAATAAAATAAAATAAAATAAAATAAAATAAAATAAAATGAAATGAAATGAAATGAAATGAAATGAAATGAAATGAAATGAAATGAAATGAAATGAAATGAAATGAAATGAAATGAAATGAAATGAAATGAAATAAAATAAAATAAAATAAAATAAAATAAAATAAAATAAAATAAAATAAAATAAAATAAAATAAAATAAAGTAAAATAAAATAAAATAAAATAAAATAAAATAAAATAAAATAAAATAAAATAAAATAAAATAAAATAAAATAAAATAAAATAAAATAAAATAAAATAAAATAAAATAAAATAAAATAAAATAAAATAAAATAAAATAAAATAAAATAAAATAAAATAAAATAAAATAAAATAAAATAAAATAAAATAAAATAAAATAAAATAAAATAAAATAAAATAAAATAAAATAAAATAAAATAAAACAAAATAAAATAAAATAAAATAAAATAAAATAAAATAAAATAAAATAAAATAAAATAAAATAAAATAAAATAAAATAAAATAAAATAAAATAAAATAAAATAAAATAAAATAAAATAAAATAAGATAAAATAAAATAAATAAAATAAAGTGAAATGAAATCCACCTCCATCCGTTTTATTGATTATATACTTGTTTAAGTTAGTTACTATCAGAGCCATAACAAAAATAAGCTGCAGAGTAATATCGCCATTTCAAATTTCAAGATCGAACACTTTAGCTTTGACCACTCATAATGATAACAAACAAGGCATAGGCCCTTTTTAGCAAATATTTTAATGCTTAGTCAAATCAGTAAAATCACTTTGTGTGACGAATGAGGTCGAACTTATTAATTAAGGACATCTTCTATGAAAACGTAGAATTGATTGTGCTTCAAGGACGAAGCTTCGTAGGGAGATGTCCCACAAGCATACAAGAAACAAAACACCAGGACACTACAAATTTCCTTATTTCTAACACAAAAATTGAGACGTAGTCAAATACTTTTACGATGGTAGTAATTTATTGCCTATCAGTCCGAATATAAGGACATTACGAACCTAATAAATGACGCACATAAAATGCGGTCTACTCTATTTTGTGTAGGAAATGTGTGGTCAGTTTGGGGCAGCATACTTAGACAGTCGTAGCTGCAGACAAATGAGCACACGTACAAACTAAATTGTTGTTGTTAAGTATGTTTATGGGCTTAGTAGACAATAGAGCTGAATATGAAAAAATATGAAAAACAAAACAAACAGAGCCCCAAAAGATAAAAATAAAGTTAAATGAATGAATTGTTATATACAAAGCACTTGTGTTTAGAAGAACATAAACTTGATCAAAAAAAAAAAAAAACAAGAAAAATAAAAAAAAAATTTAAGTCTGTGACTACTAAGCAAATGGCAGGTGAAACAAACGAAAGAAAATGTTCATATGGTTTTTATTAAGAACAATTCTCATACTTGCAGCACTTTCATTTGAGTTTGCTATTGAAGAAACTAAGACAAACAAATAGATAAATGTATCTTATGCTCACTGCTGCCACCTATTTGGATGGTACTTAATAACTTGCGGTCACTTTTAGAGGGCATTGGACTGGATCGCAACTGGTGCACTGAATGTTATCCTTGACCAGCTGCTACTGGATCTCCACAGCGGGAACTCGAAGCAGTATGGGCAGGGGGGTATCCTCAGGTCTTTCGTCTTTCAGACGCACTTGTTGAATTTCGACTGGAAATTTAAGTTGAAGTTTCCCTGGTGCAGAGACAGGTTTTACCGTAATGAATGACTGCACCTCAATACAGACGGGTTGAAAAGTGACTCTGGACAATCGAGTTATGTGTATTGCTTCGGTTCTTCCATGTAAAAGTCGATTATGTTTATGGGTTTTATGGGAAAAAATAAGTAGCATACGTGAAAAAAAAGTTTGTAACTTTGGCACTACTTGACACAGTTTAATTGATGTAATGATGATCTTTATTTGCTACTTTGTCGGCTTCTCTTTTCTAAGTATATATCACCATTCTTGTTGCCAATCGGACTGAGCCGGCTACTGTTTTATGGTTTCCTTTTTTTCCTTCCAGCAATTACATTAAAGTGCCATTTATTTGTTGTCATTTTTTGTTGTTATTGTATGTTCATACATATGTTTGGTATTCTTTATGAGATGTGAAATGAATGTTCCTTTAAACTGCTTGGTGCACATTCCTCTTCATTTCTCATTTGTCTTAGCTTACGTATGTTTCAGATCATTATTTCGTCGGCTTAGGTCGCAAAGGTGCTAAGTCCACCTTTTGGGTTTTTTCAGGTTTTGATGCAGAATGCTAGAAACAGTTAATATACACTACTTACATCATGAATTGCATAACAATTCTGTTTTTAAATGCGTTTTTTGCATTGATTAGAAAAGGTGCTATGTCCACCAATGAAAGGAAAAGGTGCTAAGTCCAAGCGAATTTGAAAATTTAAAGTTAAAGTATATGTGGCATATTCATATTCGAAAAATAGTAGCTAATAAAGTTAGCGTGGGTTTTTTGACACAATTTCCAACGCCCTATATGTCATAAAAACCAACATAAACTTAAGTACCTACTTTATTTCGACTATGAATGCATATGTTAAATGGGATCATCTACGTCAGCTGACCTCACTTCTCCTTTTTAACTGACACATAACTTTTTGACCTTGATTAGTAAAGACAAATGTTTGGGCTATCATATTCAGACTTCCAAGAACCTAAATCACATTTACTTGTCGACTTTCACAAAAGTCCATTTTCGTCAAAAGTTGTGCAATAAAATCTACTCCTGCTTTTCTGCTATGAATCGGCGATAGTAAAACGCTGTTGTGTGATAAAAAGAAACGCCTAGGGTTTTAGAATAATGTATTTTGGTCCAAATATTGCTACTAATTGCAGAGTAACAGAGCTTCAAAAAATAGGTCATTTGAGCTTTAAACGCGGATTGTGGTAGAACTAGGCTTAATATAAGAAATCTAAGACCAGGTAAAAATTCTACGGAAGAACCTCTAAGAACCCTCATACTCAGAAAATTGCTTTGGTTCACTCGCAGGTGTTTTGATTTGGGAAAAGGTGCTAAGTCCAGTGAAAAAAATTAAAAGTAGCTGGCAAAAAGGTGCTAAGTCCCAAAAATGCATATAACTCGGCGAAAATTAAATTTTTTTGTTTTTTTATGAGCGTCCACTTATTGTACTCTAAAATTGAGTAACATGACGTAAAAAACCGAAATCCCTAATTTAAATTTATGTTTTTATATTGTTTTTTGTCTCTCCAGTAAAATTTGAAAAATGGTACTTAGCACCGTTGCGACCTAAGCCGACGATTTAGTGTTCTTAGTAATTTTGTATTTTCTCATTGGACTTTTATTGACTTAAGTATCTTGTTATTATTATTTGTATTTGTTATTGTGTGCCTTACCAGACTATAGAAAATTACAACATCATTAGCAGTGGCCGATAGCGATTGATAAATGTGCATTGCGGGTGACTAATTCGTTTGGTTTTTGTATTCCTGATTTTCTCATTAGTTCTAGAGTTGTAAGAGTAGGATTTTAGTATAAGCATTACACATTTTTTTAAGCTTTTCTGTTTAATATTAATTTTATTTGGGGTGGAGTTGGATAGTTAGAAGGTATTGAAAGGAATGAAGAAAAAATTGTAGGTTGAAAGAGAGAGAAAAAGGGATATTAAGAGGGATAGGAAACGGTAAATGAAGATAGACATATACAGAGAAAATGGGGGAAAGGAAATGAAAGGAAGAAGAAGAAACAAGGTGCACGCATAAGAACATTAATAAGATTAGAAATGGAGTGGAATCGGTAATGAAATCAAAAATGAAAGGTTGAGAAGGAAGCAGAAAAAAATAAAAAAAATTAATAGAAACTAGATATTGCTGAGAAAAGGAAGTTCTTATTCTCAAAAGAGCCAAAGACTAATGGTGTGAGATTCAAGAAAAATGTGTGAACTGCTTACTAAATGCAGCAGATGTAGGTGGGGTGTTTGTTTGTATGACACCGTTCACTGGGTGATAGCTCAATAGCTGTTATCAGGTTATAGTGATCCTGACCCAGATAAAAATTTCTATATGCAAACGCACCAAAAACGATTTGAGTCAGATAGATTCGGTTTCACTTTCGAGCAAGATAATTTTGCTGATTTTTTATCTTTACCTTTTGATAAACTAAATTTTTCAATAACAGATCCCTCTGTTGCGCTATCATTAACATGCTTCCATCCAGTGTTGTGGATATTGTAGTTGGTTTTAGATTTTTTTGACTTATTATTGCTTGCTTTTTCTTGTATATTATTAACTGCTTCTGAGGTCTACTTATGATAGGCTGTGTTCTAGTGAGAACTGAGAGCGAACTGCCACTGGATGATGCCTAATACATACTAATTTACACGAACCTTCTTCTACGAAATTGTCGAGTCTTTAAACCCACGTTTCTCACCTGCTTTCGACCTTTCACACAATTTTTCACATCCGCCTTTATTTTAAATTCTATCCAAGTACTGCTGCTTAAAAATAATTATTGAAACATTCGTGACGACTGGAAGTGGGATGTCCAAATTAACATTTATTCTCATTACAATTATTGGCCAGATATAAATATTTAAAGTAAATCTACGAGCTGACACGAAATGCAGCCGTAAATATGAGAAACGATACTTGTAATGACTTAACTGGCCACATAAGCCTCACAAAAATGCACAGCAGCCCAAGCGAATTGGAAATGATCAAATGTAAAGTGAATAAAAGAAAATGCGTAAAAACCACATATTTAACTTGTTTGTCCTGATAACATACATATGTATGTATAAGGACAACAAAAAAAATCTTAATACATGTCTTCCACTTGTTTCCTGTTTCAACAAATCTACTACCCACAATGTAGATTCCTTAGTGTTGCTGCATCTTTAGCGCTTCAGCCAGCTGTGAATGTTTTAAAAGCCGTTTTAATTGCTTGTCCTGCCATTTACAGTCCAGTTTGTATTCCGACTCGATATCAGCAAGCAATTGCTAACTACTCAGCTCAACGGACGATAATAACAGTTTGCAAGCAACAAATATTTATGTCGCCAACATGCAATACGAGACGACAATAATGACTGCCTGATTTCCTCCAAAAGAGCAAAGTGTTGAAACTTTGAATGTCAGTGAAAATATTTTAATTTACTTAAATGATTCTTTTTTGGACACTTTAGGTTTGAAATGAGTAAAGTTTTATTCTTGGTCTTAAAGTAATCTCAGTTGAGAGCGATAGCGCGCATACTTTAAGCTAAGCTTTCCTCAAAAATTGTACTTTTCACACGCTCTTTAGAGCTATTTAGCCTGAAAAAATAGAGCCAGCTAGCGAGTGATAAAATTACAAATTTCCAAATAACAAATTGATTAGGAAGTAAATAAAAAAAATGTTTTGTTGGTATACGGATTATTGACATTAAATCAAGATGAGCTGAGGCACTTTCCCTCACATTTATGTAACGTTTGAGGCTCCAAGCTCTTGAAAACATCACCTGGCATATCTATTTGATTTCCCTAATTTGAGCAAGATGCGTTTTAAGTAAGAAAAATCAACAGAATCTCGCTAGCGTTATGGCCAAACGGAAAATTCTAAAAGAGCAGCTAACTGGCTGAGCTTTATAGTCAACTTGACATCAAGCCAGTGGCAATAGCACGCAGTGGCGACCAACAGATCTTTTGAAATGCAACATTTTGAATGGTTTTGCTTTCCCTTTTAACGAAATGAAAAGTGGACCGTAATAAAAACGTTAAAAAGGGATTATTAAAAAATAAATTAAAACCGTTTAAGGTGCTGAAGAGCTTCATTGTCTTTTTTCATATAAAAAAAAATGACGTTCATAAATGTATATGGAGGAAAATCCTAAAGTCTCGAGAAAAAAAAATTCCTAAAAATCAGGGGAAGCTCTCACGGACTTAAGACTTACACCTTATTACACTGAAATTGAATGGCCTACAAATCTGCATACTCCAAAAGAAAAAAGTTGAAAATTTCCATGAAAATTCGTCTAAATTTTTGCAAATTTTTCACATATTTTTAAAATATAATTTAAAATTTATGTGTTAGACTATGAAAAACTGTCTTAAAAAAAATTAGTTAAAATAAATTTATTGAAGCCAAAAATGATGAGAGCTGCAAAAAAGGGCTGCATACTTACTTTTGGGATACACTGTTTTTTTATCGATGTGTTTGTATAATAGTCATAATGTGAGAAATATTTGGGTCGGTCTGATATAAAAATGTGTGATCAACGGAAGGATATTTTAAAGTAAGCAAGTTTAAGTTGCTTCTTTGCAGGTGAAATGCTCCTAATTAGAGACGAAAGGTAAATATTGATAGCGGAGCGCCCTCTTTAGAGTTCAGTTTCAAGCAAAGCTTTACTAATTAGCTAAATTAATAACCATTTTTATATTGGCAGTTTTGAAGATTTTAGAGCTGGAATATATTACTATGAGTGCATATAAATTTTAAAACATGTATGTTTGTCTAGCTATAAAGTTACACGCCTTGTATTTGTAAGTGTGAAGGTATAAGTTGCCTATTTGTACCAATCTACTTAAAAAGTTTTCAAGTGTGTCTATATATACAACAACTTCTGCCTTGAACTTTACACGGTTGTCAGCTCACATCACAGCAAAGGCATAAATTTCTGTTTACTTAAATATTTAATGTTTACATATTTTGCTTTTTACATACATACATATATACATACATACATTGGTAAGAACATTCAGGAAAATTGTAGCAGTTGTTGAGTTCGGGCAAACATACATATTTGGGCATTAATTAAAAATTACTTATCGTGCGCTCGTAAAAAAGTTTTGTTTAAATAACCATTACAAAGCTACAGATATTTTGCGCCAATTTGGTTGGAAAATACTTTGGTAGCATAAAAATGAAATAAAATTTTAATAGGGGACCTGATTGCTTTGGGTTGTTTCTTAGAAGCGTTCTTCTTTTGTATTCTACCATTCGAAATCATATTTTTAGTTAGAATTATTAGCTCATAAATCTAATTTGATTGCTTTAATTATTTTAGTGTATAATATTTATGAAGTCGGAGTGTATAGTCGTTAGTTCTCCACATAAATACAAATGAAATTTTGGCATGCTATTGTACATAGAGAGCTTTAACTCAAAACTTGTTCAGGAGCCATTAGGAAGCAGATAAACAACTGACATATTTATCAATATTAATTCCAAACCTTTCAACTAGCTTCTTAGGCGACTTCTTCGATACGGAGTTTTGATTGAGAGTCAAATTTAAAGGTTTTTTTAGTAGATCGACACTTGATATAAAGGAAATAAAAAATTTGTACCAGAGTGTTGTAGTAGAATTAAGGCACAATGAAACTTAGAAAACAGCTGATTGAACCAGATTGGGCGGGGTTCTGAACATTACGGAATGCTTTGCGGTACTTTCTTGATATCATTTATTTATACTTCGGAATAATGTTGGCAATTGTTTTGGCGACTATTGTTGAGACCATGTTTCGATAATTTTCTGGATTAATTAGTAGTTGTTGTTGTGATATTTTAGCGTTTAGATGAAATTATTTTATGATTAACTATTTTGGAAGAATATTCATGGTGAACTTAAAACAATTTCGGGATGTTCCAAAACGATTCCAAAAATGTTCCGTAAATAGCCGAAAAACGTTCCCCTGAGAAAGTCGAAAAATTGTCTCAAAAGCCATTCCGAAATAATGCCGAAAAGAATGAGAAAATATTTCATGGTTTTTTTTTTAATTACTGTAATCTTTTTTTGGAAGCGAAGTTGTCCTGAAGAAGTCCCGAAAACAATACCAAAATATTTGCTTGGTTAATTTGTATTATTTAATTTTAGGGTTTGATTTCAACTTTAAAATGTTTCTTTAATTTCACTCAAAACCGACAACTTAGCATTATTTTTTTCTTAAGAATTTATTTTAACGTTTAATTATCTTCGATATTCGCCCTTGGCAAAGCGTTAAGGATGGTAAATGTTTCATCTTGTGCTTTACATAATTAATATTAGCTATTCAAAGCTTCAAAGGAAATTGTAGGTTGCAAAAACCTTAATCTATAAAGCTTATTAAAATGCATAACATGACTGCTGGAATCTTTCAATTTGTTGCGCGTAATACAAAGTGTGGATTTTAAAATTTAGTTAATTTGTATTTAAAATGAGGGTAAATAAATTTATAGGGTAATATTCAGAAAATATGGAAATGACCGAAAACTGAAGTATGTGTTTTTAGACATTTTCGAAAATTTATTTAATTTAACCCTGATGTGATAAAAGGTTTTTTGATACATATCGCATGGTCTTTAGTCTTTAAACCAGTCAAAAAAAATAAAAAAAATGGATTTTCACCAAAACATTTTAACTGCATTTAAATCTATAGCTTTCAAATTTAATTCAAAATTCAAATTTCATACTCTGCAAAAATTTATGTTGGAATCTGTGAATCCGTTGTCTGTTATATTAAATATTTCCTATAAAATGTCAAACTTTGGCGCCCAACTTCGTATTAAAATGTTACAACAAGCGATCTAATACCTTCCTTTGTATGTTTATTTGAATGTGTATTTATACCCAAATTTCCTAAATCTATTAAAAGTTTAGTTATCGCTCCCAAATTGCACATTTGCAGACAAAACAAAAGACTTGATAAAGTGTGTCTTCAGTATTTATAACTGAACTTGGGTCATCAATTTACCCATTATACCTTAAAACTTTTCAAACGATTACTGATTTCATAAATAAATTGACTTCCAAAAACATAATAAAGATATAGCAAAAACTTTTTAACTTCCATTTCAGTTGCTCTTAAAGAGTTAGCGTGCCATAAAAACGTGTGCAGAACACACATAGTAGGGATGTGTAATGCGGGATACCGTGCCATTTTAGGTGCCCGTTAGCTAGAATCACTTTCTTGCAATCAGTAGGTTTTCGGGATTGTTTTCTCAGGTGACATAGCACCACTTGGGATTATGTCACGTCACAAAAAAATCTTTTACTTATTCGAAAAATTCGGTTAATAAATTCAAAACTTTTGATAAATGAAAATTGTTTACCTATTTAATTTTCTTTGTAACACTAAGTCCCGAAAAAACGGTATTAGTAAATGCCCAAAAAACACATATTCTATTTGCGTTGAAAGTAAGTTCACATGCTAGTATCTTAGATATATTGATGTACATTAATGTATGTTAGTTTGTATGAGCGTGATTAAGTGCACTTTCCTTTTGGTCCCGCATCTTTTCGGATGATATTACACATAGTTTAGCTTAACACATTTTCGTTTTAGAGTTTTCGTCCATTTCCTCAGTGTGGCAATAATTTTTTGTAAAAGCAAAGGAAAGTGTGAGAAAGTGCTTACGTGACATAGGTGACGTCTTTAGTTTGCACTTTTCTTGTCTTTTGTGTAAGATTACAATTTGTTATTCTATAAAGGTTTCAAAATCTTCTTATTCTATGTACATATGTTTATGTTATTTTTGTTTGTATTTTCCAAATTTTCTTATTTATTTACTTTTACAAGATTTAAGGTATACATTTTTCTTTAGAAGTATAAATATATTGCTTGCTTTACTTTAGAGACTCGATTAGGTAAGAAGTTGTTAATTAAATTAAATTAAATTAAATTAATTAATTAAATCTGAGTTCGTTTTTTCATATAAAAGAATTTGGAAGAAATTTTACAAAATAAAGTAAGATAAAATAAAATAAAATAAAATAAAATAAAATAAAATAAAATAAAATAAAATAAAATAAAACAAAATAAAATAAAATAAAATAAAATAAAATAAAATAAAATAAAATAAAATAAAATAAAATAAAATAAAATAAAATAAAATAAAATAAAATAAAATAAAATAAAATAAAATAAAATAAAATAAAACAAAACAAAATAAACTAAAATAAAATAAAATAAAATAAAATAAAATAAAATAAAACAAAATAAAATAATAAAGTAAAATAAAATAAAAAAAATAAAATTAAACAAAATGAAACAAAATGAAATAAAATGAAATAAAATAAAATAAAATAAAATAAAATAAAATAAAATAAAATAAAATAAAATAAAATAAAATAAAATAAAATAAAATGAAATAAAATAAAAAAAAATAAAATAAAATAAAATAAAAAATAAAAAATAAAATAAAATCAAATCAAATAAAATAAAATATAATAAAATAAAATAAAAGAAAATAAAAGAAAAAAAATAAAATAAAATTAAATTAAATTAAATAAAAAAAAAATTAAATAAAATAAAATAAAATAAAAAACGAACGATGCGACAGGTCCTTAATGTGATAGTGACTCACAATTTCTTTCAATATCTCAAGCTCAAAGTCATCCAATATATTTTCCTGGTCAATCCTTTTCAATTTTGATATTTTAGCTACCGCAAAGTCAGCACTGCCACTCATTATATTTTGGCAATAAAGAATATATTCCCATTAGAATACAACCCCAGGATGCTTTACGCACTGATTCACATCGCTAGCAGCTTACTGACACATAAACAATCATATGTGTGTTGAAGTAGGCGATACTTGAGCTGAATTGTGTTCATATACTCAGCCACAAAGGCCATTATGTCTGGTTTATTTTATTGAAATATTAGCAACGCTTCATGGCGCATACAAACCATTTATGATTGAATAAGTACGAAGATGAGTTAAAGAGCCAAAAATTAAGCAAAACCAAAAATTAAATAAATAAATTGCGCTGAAGGCAACATAAAAGTGGAGAAAAATATAAAATTTGGAACAGAAGCATCATCATTTTATGAGTTCAAGTAGACGTCGCCATTATTTGAGCACACAGCAATGCCAAGCCCAATGTCACATTCATACACGTACTACGTGGTTTATGTTATCGTAGGATATACATACATGCATATGGTCGTTGCCAGGAAGTATCCAACTAGTGAGTAAATGTACTAGTTTGCAGCTAGTCTAATTGGTCAAAAATAGATCAAACTCTGGATAATATTAGTTGCTTGACTATTCTACATTGGACTCTCAGATGCTATACAACTTGTTTGATTATCGCCGCCATCATTCGTGTTTCCGGTCACATACAAGACACATATCAATTTAGCTGAGTGAACATGTTTCAAACGGAATGCAGATATTTCTTGGAATGCAGATATTTCTAAGAATTCGTATTATTCACTCACATACATACATATAAAACACTCATTTTAGCCATTTTTCGGTATTTGAAAGGCGCATTTCACTGAAGGCAAATACGAATTACGAAGTTAAAGTGACAAAAAGAAAAGAAGAAAAAAATTAAATGTAGCTTGTAGGGGGAGGGGGGACTTTAAAACTTTAAGTTTCCTGGTATTGTAAATGTGCTTATACATTAGGGTGAGATATTAGTGTGAATCAGTGTGAACAAAAATATGTTTATTTAGCATTTAAAGAGAACTTCAAAAGGACCCAAAATAGAGGCAAAAAATGTGCCCAAAAAGAATTAAAATATGCACTAAAAAGCTTCAGAAGATCAGCAAAAAGCTAATTTAAAATGAGTCAAAAAAGACTAAAAACTCATCAGATTCGGAGCCATCTTTTTTTATTCCTTTTTGTGACTCGTTACAGACTGCTCGTTTTTGGCTCTGCAATGAGAGCTCATATCTTAAGATAAAGCCCCTAGAAATATGCATCTTATAGCATCGAAGGAAGCAGTTAATTAAAGTCGGCATCAAATTTAAATACACATTGTATACTGGCTAATGATTTGTATGCATCTAAAGCACAAATAATGTTTGAAAACATGTAACCTTAACCTTTTTATTCCCCACAAAAGTACTAAGTAAACATTTGCATGGAGAAAAGTAAGAAGTTTCAATCCTACAGACTCAAATTTAAGCATAAAAAAGCAATCGATTATGTGGCTCTTGACAAAGGCTGCGCGTCAAAAGCTACCAACTTTCTACATAAGTAACAATGTGTTTACATCCTGCTTTAACGAGTATTTTATTTTTTGGTTGTAGCTCATCTTTATGCAGCACCAGCCCGCAGCTAAGACTTGAGCTTAGTCTATTGAATTTATTTTTTCTAAATATAACGGCAAAGCGAGCAGAAATCACACTCTTGTGACAATTTTACAAGTTTTGGCGGGTATAATTCACTTATGTACTACTTCATGGATGTAGCCATGTTTAAAATTCAAAAAGTCAAAATTCTTTTAAAATCTCTGATGCGACACAAAAATAAGAATGGTTTTTTCAACCAGTTTATGTACATAAAAATTGAAACGTAAAAGCTTTTATTTATAAAATTTGCCATCTTGCGCCGAAATGCCCGTTTTCCCATTTCATACACCCAAAATTATTCTTTAAAATTTCATTTACACTTTGCATTTCGTTTTATATATCAACAACCTAGCAGCTATATATTTTCATGTATACATGTATGTATGTACATATATTGTACTCGTATATAGTGATATATTGTAAATTCAGACACCTTTGTTAAATTGAATTGTTTGTAGACAAGCAAACCGATTACGGTGAATACATATTTTCACATTTACTTTTGCATAGCTCGAACTTGAAAGCGAGCACGCTTACTTATTTTCCGTTAACTGGAGAGATTGCCACATAAATTTACATATTATTGTAGCTGCTGTAAATTCATTTTCTTATGTTTCACATATAGAATTGTTTGATGGCAAGTTGCATGAAGCATACAGTGTAACGTTTTAATGTCGAGTTTAGCTAACTTGTGTGTCCTAGGTAGGACGGTGGGATGCAGTGGGGCTGTAATCGTTAAATCTTGTAACCTAAAATGTCGTAACCTAAAACATATTTAACTAAATTTGAAACTTAGCCTAGAATGGTCTTATGTGCTTGGTGCAAGATTATTTCTCCTTTTCCTTCTAGCCTATGGAAGATAGTTTTCAAATTTAGAAAAACCAATAAACGGTCAGAAAAATATTAAAAATATTTAAATAACCAAATAAAGTTAACTGATTTCATCTAGATTGGTTTAATCTTATTTTGACTTATTTAGAAGTCAATCGAAACCAATCTAATCTTATCCAATGTAATCTAATATAATCTAGATTAATCTAATCCAATCTAATCTAATATAATCTAATCTTATCTAATCTCTTCTAATCTAATCTATTATATTCCAATATAATCTAATGTCATCTAATCTGATCTCATCTATCTAAACTAATCTAATATAATCTAAACAAATCTAATCTAATAAAATCGAATCGAATCGAATCTAATCTAATCTTAACTAATCCTATCTCATTTAATCTAAACTAATCTAATGTAATCTAATCTAATCTTATTTAATATAATCTTATATAATATTATCTTAACTAATCCAATCTAATCTTATCCAAACTAATCAAATCTAATCAAATCTAATCTATTCTAATTTAATCTAACATACTCTAATCTCATTTTATATAATCTGATATAATCGAACACAATCTAATCTAATTATA
Organism: Sphenella marginata; assembly: GCA_951509765.1. Classification (NCBI taxonomy): domain Eukaryota; kingdom Metazoa; phylum Arthropoda; class Insecta; order Diptera; family Tephritidae; genus Sphenella; species Sphenella marginata. The sequence continues at coordinate 104,799,945 of OX608079.1, forward strand.
ATTTAAAATACAAAAATTAATTTTCACAATGCTTATTCCCCCAAAACCACTTGATCATTTTGATAAATTTTTATTTTTTTGTAAATTGATATTTTTTCCGGGAAATGGACTAGAACTTTGCTTTTCAAAAAAGGAAAAAAAAAATTATTTGAAATCTGGTACTTTGGCGCTTTTACTTGCTTTGATATTTTACGGTGTGGAAATACAAGATACAGCCAGTCCAACCTTTTTACTTATTGTAGGATAGAAGAGAATGAGAATACTAAACAGAAAAAGCGCAGGAAGAGAAAGAAAAAGCAGTCTGAGTGGAGGAAGAATATGGAGTTGGCCTTGAGAAGGGATGGAATAATTTGTTTACATGTGATGAAGTAAATTTTTTAACAAGAAAATGGTATAGCTTCTTTATATTTGTCTTCAATGCTAGAAAAAACTTCAGAACGAACTTGTATTACATACCCTGTTAAGTGGATAAGCGTGTGTTCTAAAAGCAAAAAAAGCTATTTCACAGAAACGTGGATAGTGTGTAACTATTGCACTTGTACAAACAATATATCAACAAAGTCAATGTTTACAAATAAGATGTCTTCACTTCATAACAAACACCCAATGTTTATGTATTTATGAATGCTCTATGTACAAACATAAATAAATAAATATGTATACAATGATATAAAAAAAGGCGCGTGATCAGCATATGTAAACAATATTGAATTTTATTTATATAGTTCAATTCGTACATGGTACGTGCTTTCGTTGCAGTGCCCCTCATTACACCACACACACACACACACCAACACATGCATACAAGCATTTATATAATTCGGCCCTACAAAGTACAATGTTACGTATACGCCGCGTCTCACTCACTACGTTTTAATGCCGAATTTGTGTAGATATGTATATACATACATACATATGTAGGCAATTAGGTCAGCATTTAATACAGTTGTTGTGTTATGCAGTTATTGCTTTCAAAATTGATTTATTTAAGCCAATAAATTTTCACTGCCACTTGTATACACTAACACATCTTTATATATCTACACACGTATGTGCACTTATAAAAGCGCTTGTTGTTGTGTATTTACATTGCATATAAATGAATATACTCGTAAAAGTGCATAAAAGCTACTTAGTATATGAAATTGAAAAAAGCGCAATAAAAAAAACAAAAGTAAATAAAAACTTCTGTTGTGTCTTAATTTAAATGTATTGCCCTTTTGAACCGGTTTGATTTATGGCCCTCTATATAAACATACACATATATCAATTATTTTAATATATAAAATTTTTCGCAAAAAAATCAATTAATCTTTTTATTGAGATTTGTATTCAAAACTGTGTATCATGAATAAAAATTGCTCAAGAAATTATTTTAAATCAAAGTTAATTTTATATGCCAATGAAACGAGAGCCATTCTATAACCAGCAGCTAATTACATTCCTTGAAGTGAATGGTATTATTCCATGATATCACTGAATTTTAAAGACATTACGAAAGCAAATGAAGCTACTGACGTCTCACAATACCGAAAATCGGTAAAATATATTTTGGGCTATAAAGAAGGAAACTTTTTTTGACCGCTCTTATACTTCCCTCAAGTATGTATTGATATAAAAAACTGCGCTACATGCTTCAACTAAATCCCTCATAAGCGTATTGCCTTAATCGAAGCTTTTTTAAGTAATTGCTTTCTCATACATACTACTACCAACATTCCAATAGCTGCTAGAAAATATTTTCCCGTTTGCAACAGTATCCTTTTATGTAAGTACATTCTACCTTGTGCTCTTCTCCATTGCCAGTCACCAAGTTTTTTGCCTATATCCTTGCCTGCTATTTCTTTCAAGCATATTCTGAATAATCGCTCGAGTAAAATTTATTGCTTAAACCGACATAACATTTTTTAACCAATTCAACTAATACCTTTAAGCCTTGTTTATGAGCATATTCAAACCATTTTTTGGGCACAATATTTACGCCTCGTCGAAGAGTACACGTCATTCGTATGCATGTTTCAAATAAAAGGATATTTTTTATTTGTAGCAAAATATCCGCTAGCAATTTAGTAAACCTACTACAAGGCTCACTTGCCAAAAAGGTAGCTGCGAAGTGAAGAATGGTATGATATATGGTTATAATAGAAAGTGTGAATAAGGATGAAAGCAATATCATCATCAATGTCAGTAAAGTTGTGTGTGTGTGTTGGCTTGTTTAGACCAGAAATGTGTGTAGCCTAGAAAATTGTAATATTTTCCTTAACAAGAAAATTTTTTAAATGACATGGGCTCAAATGTGTATCGCTCGACTGCTTTTGATGTATTGTAGATTATCTGCTATAGTCTTCATTTTCCAAAAATTAAAGTCTTAATTCTCTCGTTCACCCTACAAAAAGCAATCGCTAAGAGACTGCCGAATGTTAACTGGCCAAGTTGAAGTTCCCTTACAACTGTTCGAACGGTAATGGTTGTCAAGTAATGCAAGGGAAGAAAATTTAATTACGCAAAGATTTTTGTGAAATAACCCTTTTAGAATTAGTGCGGACCACGCCCACTTGTCAAAATTTAAGTTATTTTAATTTTTGCATACAGTTACACACTGGAAGTTAAGTAGAATTGATATAAAGCTATTTTCTCTACAGAGATAGTGCCCATTATATAAGCCTATGATCCCTTTATATAAAAATGGGAGTGGTCTTCAGCCGACTTCATCCATTTTCCGGTAGTGTGCCCAATTTTTTGCATTTTGAATTGTTTTGACCATGACTATAAATGAGCTCAAGGCAAAAATAATATTTTTTTGATTTTTGATTAATAATTTTAGTGAACTATTCTGGGCAGTGCCACCCCCATTTTTTAAAGATTCTCAAAAAATCTAATTGCCGTCATAATACTAATATACGCAACAGAGTTGGTTGGCCTTAAGTTGGTTTCATGAACTAAATAACCTTTTTTGTACTCCCATTATCTTAAAAAGTGGGCGTGGCTATCATCAGATTAGGGCTATGTTGAATAGCAACTTAAGTATAAACCGGATTTCAATAAAATATCTACAATTTTCACAAATGCAATTAGCTTGGCGATTGCCTTCAGTCCTTTGGCTGATATGCACCGAGTATGGTGTGGCGCGAGGTCCTCTCACGCTCTCCTCTATTAAGAAAGTCTAAAATAAGTAATGTAATATTTTCCACTCTCCATTGTTAAACGTTCCATTTTAGATTGTTATCGAAAAATCGTTCTGAAAAGTTCCACACGTGAATGTAGTTAACCTGAACCCAATCAGTCAACGCCAAATTCGCTGAATTGTCTCATTGACTTATGGTGATTTGCGATTTTTCAACAATGACAGAAAATTGGTTATACAAGCTGATGCGTGTGTGTATGTATGGAGCTTTTTTGTTTTTTGACAAAAAAAGGTTGAAGTTGATTGACAGGTCGATTGCTAATAAAACTCGTCAAAAAGATAAGAAAAGCACTGCCTTTGGTAGCTTTAGTGTGAGGTTGCTGGGAAATGAAGCTTTTGCTTTTTTCTCTATTTTTTTTTATAAAAACATTTTCAACTTAATTGCAAGTGAACTTTAACACATTCGTTTTTTATTTTTCTTAAGTAAAATAAGTGTTTGAGCAAACTGCTTAGGTTGATTTTGATTTCAACTAATTGCTTCTTGGTGTGTAACGGCTTGCCATTGGAAACCTAAATTTGCGAAAGCTCTTCTCGACTACAACGAAGCAGAAATATATGTACACACATGAATTTGAGTATACATACATTAAACTGGAAAAAATTTTTTATAGGTTTTCCATCACTGACTGTATTTAAAAATTGTTTTTCTATAAACTTTAAAATTTATAAAAATTTACAAAACTGCATACTCAAATGTTTTTTAGAAATTCTGCCAACAAAGTTTTCAGATTTTTTTTTCATTTTTTAAAGTTTGATTAATTTTCTTGAGCTTTGTGTAAGCTTTGAAAATTCATTTTATTTTAAATGAAAATTATTAAAAACACAATTTGTTTTTAAGTTGGTCCAACGTTTATTTAATTTTGCTACTATTATATTCAACACAACTGTATATTGGGTTTATTTAACTTTGTTGAAGTTGTGCTCTCAGACGTTATATTTTTCGGCATCAAACATTTTAGTTATGAAGCGTAAGAAAAATTAAACTCTTGTGTGTCATCCCTATTCAAAATTTGTACCTGATCCTTGGCTTTCGATTCAACATAATTAATAAAAACCTTTTTTTGCACCAGTCTAATATATGTACGTACATACGAACTTGTAGTTTGTTTTCGCTTTGCGGAACTACTGAAATGGATATGAAAATTATATGCCAAACGAAAACTAGTGTTAGCTAGAGATATAAAGCATATGTCGGTGAGCTAGGAGTTGATGCAAATAAATTTGTTTCTTTTGTTGTATTTTGATGAGCTCAAATGGAGCAAAGAAATTCGTAGAAGGCTATAAATGATCATAAAAAAAAAAAAAGAAATTTGCTTCACATATGGAACAGTCAGTGTCGGAGCTTCCAGCTAAGTGCGGGCGTTCAGTGCCTATATGAAATTTTTGTTACTCTCCTATAACCACTATTCCATTTCCCACTTCTGTAAGTCATTCTACTCCACGAGGGCGGTTATTCTAATAAATTGCTTGTACGATGTGCCGCTTCATTAAAGCCCAGCAATTCCATGCGAAATAAGTAACATATTTGCAGCATCGCCTACAATATTTCAAATTGCTCCGTATCATTACACATCTGTTATATATCAACAGCAATTAATTTTGTTTTAGTGTTTTTATAAATTAAGCATGAATCAGCCTTAAGTCTACAAGATGTCAACTCATAGTTCCCTACGTGTTTGGTAATGAAGCATGTCAATTGTCCTTATAGTAATGCCAAGGAAAATGTTTGCCCTAAGCATATAAAAAGTTAGTTCTGTACAAGGCACATGGACTCCTTTGTACTATGAAACATGAGAACAATGACCTTTAGTGTTAACAAAAGAAAACTTTGGCCATTGTATTTATGCGAGTAATTCAATGCTTCCGATGCGGAATAATGCTGACACATCACAAACACAAAATGTTACTAATTTCTTAAAGCTTTGTTGTGATTTTTTTTTTTTTTTGGTAAAAAAAAATAAACTTTGTGAATTTTGAATGTAAAAAAAATGGAAATATTCAAATAAGGCAAATATGTAGGTACGTCCCATACCGTTAGCAATAACAATGATGAAGAATGCTAGAAATATTTAAAAGGTCATAAATAACTAGTTTGTTTTATGGAAGCAAAAAATAAAAAATTACGAATGACTAAACCTTGGGCACTTCTATTTCACTGTATCTATTTCCAACACTGACGGACGGCACATGTTTGCGGCCGCGAATGGGACACGTATGGGGGACGCTATAAGCTGGCAAACTCATAAGTACAATTTATTCGAAAGGTAGGTAATAATGTGCTCGTTTATTCAATGATCTACATGAGAAAAAAGCAATTAAGAATTTAAGAAAACAATGTACTTAGGATGTCTCTTAGGATTTTTCGAAAATTTTATTTGTTTCCTGATTTCTTCAGAACCACTTTTGTGATTCTTCAAGTCCATATCGGTACTTTTTTCGCCACTTTTTCAAGATCGTTTCTTAGTTTATATTTTTAAGATTTTTTTTGATCATTTCCCCTTCATTTGGGAACTTTCTCCAATAATTTGGAGATCGTTATCGTTGCGAGATTATTTCGGTACTATTTTCGGAACCTTTTTGGGCTTGTTTCCCCGACTTATTCCCTACCATTTATTATCGTTTTTGATTGTTACTGGAACTTTTTGAAAATCGTTTCGGGACTTGTTGTATAATGTTCCCGGATTTTCGCTGACATTTTTCGAGACAATTTCCGGATAGTTTTCAAAACTTTTCAAGTCCAGGACTTTTTCTGAATCATTTCCGTACTTTTTAAAGACCATTTCTTAGTTTATTTTTTCACTATTTTTGATCGTATCATTTCAAGTTATTTGAAGACTTCTGTTCTTTCAGCGCCAGTTCGGGAATATGTCAGGGCTTTTTTGTTACTTTTGCACTGATTTCAGAACTTTTTAGAATCACTTAAAAATCATTTGGGACTTTTTGCGACCACTGTTCGGTCTAACTTGGGGTCAATTTAAAATTTTTTCGGGGCTTCTTTTTAATTTTTTTTGGGCCATTTTTCGGACTGGACTTGGTCGGCATCATGCCGGAATTATTTCAATATGATTTCGGGACTGCTTTTTCTAAATCATTTCTAATGATGACTTTATATTTTGATAATAATAGTAGATTTATAATAGTTTTTTATTGATTATGATTACAATATTTTACTTTCTCCCCAGTGGTTTTGGGGCCCATCCCACTAAGCATTGCCTTTAATGCTGCCCTGTCTCCTGGATTAACCACACACATTAATATCCTGCCATTTTATGGTTGCTTACTATTATCCCTTACAAAACAATAATGGCTCTGAAATTTATTACAAATATTTCGTGCCTAAAATTTTAATAGAAAACATGTTGTAGGTGAACAAAATTCAGGTGTGTTTGCCTTCAAAAAATTATTTTCAATTCCAAAGCTTAAGCATATGAGGTCATACATTGGTTAATACGTGGTTTCCCTTAAAGCTCTTGCCTTTTACCAAAAAAGCTATTTATCATCTGCGGACATTGTTGATGAAGGTGAACATTTTAAATGCTGTATTGTCTCAGATGGTTAAATAGAGTAAAAAAATGCTGAGAACCTATACAATGAAATAGTGTCATTTAAAACAAATGGTGTAGGGCTACTAATAATATTGTAATTTAAAGAATGAGGATAATTGTCTGAAACATGTAAAATAACAAATGAAGAAGCATTTTAATACTGGCAGACTATGCCAATTCTTTCAAATGGGTAATCATAAAGACTGTATTTATTGAGAGTACATTGCAATAATGCCAGAAGAAAGAGCACCAATGACCTCTATATTTTGGACCAGTACATGATTCCTGATTAAATCCAATTTAATATTTATTATGACTTATCGCATCTGAACTTTTATTCAAATATGAGTTTATTATAATTATTAACACGGCAAACATTTACTAGTATTCCGAAACATAAATATAATAAAATCACTCAAACTGAATAGCAATGGCGTGAGAGTAGCTTAAACAATTAATTTGTATTCAATAATCATATTGTGGTTTCTCATTCATTATAGCAGTCAGTTACAGTATTTATACCTATTTTGTATATGTGTGTGTGTATATGAAAGCGCAGAGGTCGCACATATAATTTGTTTTAATGATGCCACGTATTTTCCCAGAACGCAACTGAATGTGTTAATAGCTCATGCATAAATAAGTTATTCAAACATTTATTCATAGTAATTCATATAACTTTCATTACGAACAATATTTTATACAATTATACATGCATTTGTATATCTATACATAAGTAACTGTTTACTTATATTATGGAAAGAAATTGTGAAACAAGCCCCTTAAAACTTTTTGGAAGGTCGTCAGAGAAATTTGATAGTATAACTCACAACTAATAAACAAAAATAGATACGTATCTCACAATTTCGAAAGTTTCAATTACGAAAGTTCGACTTTTTTCGTGAAACATGTTTTTTATAGTTTTCAACAACAACTTGAAAGGCTTATGCCTATTTTTCGAAATTAGAGTTATCTTCGGAGTTCGAAAGTTTTTTATTTAATTTTTTTTGGGGACTAACGTGCCCGATTCTGCTCATTTTTGAAATATATATACAGGATAGTTTTCTTTTTCCGCCTGAACTTCCTATTTTCGAAAATATTTCTGGTGGTATTCTAGCTATACTAAAAATACAAGAGTCCAATACTTATTGAGGGCGGCAACCGATCTGAAAGAGTTTTTTTTTCTAAGAAATACAATTCGTAGGGTATAGGCTAGCTGTCACTCATTCATATTTGTATACGCCATCTAATTAAAATATAGAACATGCAATCTTAGTTGGTATGAAGTTACTACCTTCAAAGTAAAATACTTGCCCCTATAGTCTACACAGATTTATCAAAATCAAGATAAAGCGCCAACCATTTTACAATTGAATTGTGTCGACCGCCTAAGTTGCCAATTAATTGGTATTTATGCATAATGGCGCTTTTGGTTGGGATTCATTTAGTCCTTTGCATAAATTTAGTTTGCATAAGCTTTCACGTATGAGTATGAGGTAGATGTGAGCGCATTTACTCTTAGCACACTTAACACTTAAATAACGCCGGCAGCTGACGTCCAAGGTGTCCACTTGTATTAATGAGCTGATATTAAGCGTTATTAACTATACAAATACCCAGCAAAAAATAATGTGGGTGTAAATAATAAGAAATCGGAAAATAGTGGTTAGTCACAATAAGTAAGTGAATTATGTCCCGGGACTAATAATAATGACTTAAATATTTACTCATATTTCAGTCAACTAAGATCTTAAAATGGAAATACAAAACATAAGCTTTTAAAAAATGCTTTACGCCTTAACTTATTTTTAAGAGTCCAACCGTCATATTTATTTTAATATTCATCAGTTAATTGAAATTTTAATTTAGTCAACTGTTAAATAGAGTACTGAAAGTTTGTGATAATAACTATTAATTGAGTAATCTAGTTTTCACATTCTCATACAGCATTTTTACCGTATGATATAAACCTTATATAAGGTGTTTATTTTTCTGTCGGATATAGAAATGCAGTTTTAATGTGTGTGCAGCATGTACTTGATCCATTGTCAGTTTGCAATTAATGTAAATTTATGGTAATAACTATGTATGAATATATACGATGAAGATTGTACTGTTATATTTGTAAACTTTCACGTACATATAGCGGGGAGGCGAACAAAGAAAGAAAATGCGTAAAATAGGTGACACCGCAAGATAACCGAATAAAGAAAATTCTAAAAGGAATGCTTAGTGGTTTAATTTCCAAATTAATTTCCGCGAAAATCACTTGGTTAAAAAGCTGACGGGAAGCAAATGGGAGAATAATACGTGTTTGCCATTTTATTAATTTTTCGTTAGAAGGGTTTTATTATGCTTTCTATAACATATCAAATTTAGCACAGGCGATAATGAATGATATGTCACGCATAGAATATAATTGAAGAGAAGTCGTACTCTTATGAATTTTCGTATTATATATATATAATCATATATATATGTATGTATGTATATCGAATTTCACTTTGATTGACTTACTAAGCACATTTTTTATGCAGATTAAATGTGAAATAAGATCAAAAACAATGAAGAACCATAAAAGTTTGTCAACCGTAATGTGCTCACAATTTGTTAAACTTCTGCTAACAATGAAAGAGGAATCAAACAAGCATTCTAAATGATAAATTGTGGTGTCGCATTTGTAACTGTATACACACACAGGCACACATACACACATACATACTTCAATAGAAAAAAACCATGGAATGACAACCAGTGTCATGTAATTGTTTTTGAAATGTTTTACAAATTTTGTTTAGCGCCTGTAGAAAAAATTGAAAGTCAGCAGTACTTACATATGTTTACATACTTACATATATATGACATATTGTGCAAATTACTACCAAAAATTGTATTGTTGTTTTTACGGATGATATAACTTTAAAGCTTCATGACTATAAATGAATAATTACTATGAGTTTTTCTCAATTTAAATAATTTTTGCTAAGCTGTTTTTTTTTTTTTTTTTTTGTATAGAAAAGGAAAATTAAAACAAAACACGTCAGAGCATTCTTTTTATATCTATATATTCATTTCGTAAATCGCCAGACCTTTTCATTAGAGAAAATTTGGCACATTCTGTTAAATTTTTCCTTTCGTCTTAAATTAAAATTTTTGAATTATTGATACAAAATATTAAAAATATAAACAATAATATGCATGGTTATTATTATAAATGTGTACTATATCTCATTTACAGTCATGTATACTTTTTATATGGCATTTGTATCTCTTATATACCCACTTGCGCCAGTACATCCCAATAATGAACGCTCTAAAACCTCTCGTACGACTAAAGGGTTCTCTCTGACCTCTTTTTGTTGGTTTAAAAAACATACATACATACATTTTTTTTTGTAGCACTAAAAGACTTGTAGAGGGAATAAAATATGGAACTGGAATTTTTCTCGAATATGAAATGATGAATTTTTGATAATGAATTTTTGATGTGAAGGCTTCAACGGGAGACCTACACTCGGAGAGTTAGCCAAACCATACGGAAGGGTGACACATTCTAGAAAAAATTACTTTCCTTTCCTAAAACATTTTCTTGTTACTTTTACTTGGATTTGAGAAGGTAATCTAAGGTTTCATAGGCCCACCGCTAGTGGAAAATGTGCCGACAGCAATTTTCTTCTTTTTTTTTTTTGAAAAAGAATTGTACAAGGAATCGGTGCGAAATCATATCAGCAGCCCATTATTTCGATATACATCAATCCCATTACTCACTGGGATTACTCTAGTTTGTGCAAGTCTGTACTCAATTAAATACATAAATGCACATTATGAGTTTTAAAAGTGATTTATTTTGCAGCACAATCAGCAATTATATACGTAAGTACAAACTATAATATACAGTTGGGGTGAAAATGTTAGTAGTGATTTTCGGGCATTGTACAGACGAGCTCTATTTTTATAGCTCCCATGAGCATCAAATGGTATTATAACTTTGGTGCGAAATTTGTATGTATGAGAAGGAGAAATGATCAGTGCGATGAGCTGAGTCGATCTAGCCATATCCATCTGTCTATCTGTTTGAACGCAAATTCAGTTTAAGAGATATCTCGATGAAATTTGGTATGGGGTCGTCATTTTGTAGTATGTTAATCATTTGTTTATTTGTTTTATTTTCCAATTTCTAAAGTTTATTTAAATTTCCTGAACTTTTTGTCAGCTTTAAAATTTCAATATATTTCAAATGTAAATTATTAAAAATAAAGCTTCTTGTTTCATAGTGCTATTATATTGAACTCAACTGTATTTAATGATATTATGTCATGTCGACTTGTACGATGTGTTGCAGCAATTAAAACTTTACAAACATTAAAAAGCTGTCTGAAACGCCAGCGTGTTCCGGTGTATATGTGTATGTGAATATATGAGTTATACCACAGTGAACTCCATAACAATTCAGCAAACTCTGGTTCGATGTACCAGAATAAAATTACAAGCCCAGAACTAGTGGAGACGCAACTAGACTTTCGGCAGCTAAAAAGCGGCAATTAAGTCTAGAAAACAAAGCAGCTTCAACCAAGCCTTCTATACTGCACAACGTCGTACTCCTAACTAACACCAGTCGGTAACTTTTCTGTAGAACTCAGAAACTTAGAATCCTATTCTCGCGTCCACTGTAAGCTAACTAGTTCCACATCAATTCGGAACTACATAAAATTTAAAACCAGCGTGGAATAATATTCACTCCAAAGGATAGCACCATGTTAACTCTGACCATTTAGTGCATGTAAAAGCGTTTTATCTTGAAGTAGTAGACGTGCCAAATGCAAGGGGAGCGCACCAGTTTTGAACTAATCTGCTGCCCTCGCAAGTGCTTTGTTACCGCATGCATTTGCGCGCACAACTAAATTAAAGTTTTAAGTGCATTTTGCTACTCAAAAAAAAAAAAAAAAAAAAAAAAGGAAACACAATTAAAAGCAAAATATAAAACATTTTAATGGTTTTGTATACGCCACTCACTCGCCATGACAGCAAAATAGTTTCTTCGTTTTGCTTTTTTAATGCGCCGAAAGTCGTGGTCATGGCATTTTTCACTTTTTTAAATAGTATCTTCTATGTAAACTTTGTTTCATATAAGCTTTTTATAGCTACCAAAATATAGAGGCAACACTCTAACTCATAAAAGTTACATGTGTAACAATAAAAAAAGTTTGCTATAAAGTTTCGTTATCGTTTTTAATATATGTAACAAAACAGCATTTGTAGCAGAAAGTGTAACAATTTCCTGGTAACAAGTTTAGTGGAAATCAAGCCACTGCAGGAATTGGTCACAACTATGATCGTAAGCGACGTCCTATAAACGTAACGCGCTAGATCGAAACTAAAGTAATAACGGCGCGAACTCAGTAACGAAACTGTAACGAAATGTACAGGCATAGAAACATAGGTTGTAACGAAACACAGTTTCGATACGCGAAGCATGTTTGTAGTATTGTTTCTATGCTTGAGGTTTTTTCTACAGCTCACTCGGACGATACTCTCTTTTCTATTCCATTCTGAAACTTTTCGCTACAGTTTCATTGTGTATAAAGCGTTACATGTGTCATTGCTGAACCTTGTCTTTCGTACTTGCCTAGCGTGCCGATGGTTTTGTTACCTAGAGTTTCGTTACTCTTAGGAAATGTTTCGTTCATTTAGTTTATTATTTAGTATATTTCAATATTTTTATGTGAATCTGAACTATAATTACACAAACGCAGTGTCGTGCAAATCGAAAAGCCTATGAAGTTCAGGTACGTCATAGAAATTTACACCAACCAATTAGCAAGGAACATGTATTTGAAATTTGTGAAGCATTCATAAAAATTAATCTCCATAATTGAACTCAGAGCGGTGCGTGTATCTGAATTTTCCGAAAAAAAGGTACCTATTACCGCAATTTTTCCGATATTTTAATACCTTGCCCCACCCATAATTTGTCGAAAATGCAATTTTGAAAAATGATGTTTTGTTTATGTAGGTGCCATGTATCTGTATGCAAAATTTTCTCAAAATTTGATGGGGTCGAGTGCAATGCATTTCAGCTTTGATATAATTTCATATCATATTGAAATATATAATCCATTTTGAAATTTGAAGTTGCAGTTATGTTGTTGCAGAAAATTTTTTTGCTAAAGGCTACATCACAGTTTTCTAATTATTATGTATGTATGTTTATTAAAATATTTGACAAGCAGGAATACAAATTTACTATCAGAATTGTATGTATATGAGCAAGCTTACCAAGTTGTCAAACTAACAAGCAAGTTATATGATATATTGCCTGCAGCTATGCTCTAACACAAGATAACATAACAAATTAGGAAGAGCTGTGCAATGATTGATTACGCCTTAGATTTAAAAAAAAATGTTATTTTTAGTTCTTTGTGTTTTGCTTACGAAAATCAGTTTTCGTCAAAATATTTTCACTTAATTAGTATTATCTTTCATAGAATGTAAAAAGGATATATGAATGCGAAAACTTGAAATATTCTCACTGTAAGGATTTGGTTCGGTTTCTCAACCTTTAGTGCACTTACAATAAGATTTTCAAGAAAGAAAAAAAAGCATTGTTTTAAAATGTTATGAAAAATATTTGAGTGCCAGAAAAGCATCGCTCGGTATAGAAATAAGGAATTGTACAATTATGTACATTATACTGCATCAGAAAAATGTTCTTTAATTATGGGTAAAATTTTTCATTTTTCCTCGATGCTTTAATCTTCTAAAATAACAAATGATTATAGTTTTATTATTTCGAAAGTTGCGAAATCAGGTGAACTACCGAAATAAGGGATATCTTAAATTGTAAGCTAAATGTATAGGAATGCAAAACTGGAAATTTAGTTGATTTAAATTCAACAGTTTGTTTTTGATACCCGCACAAACTCATAGACAAACCGACAAAAATCCCCAAAGCGGTTACTTGAACGATATTCGCTCACTTTGGCTGTTCTTGAAACAACAAACAAACAGAATATTTCACCAGAAAGTCTTTTAATAAAACTTTAAAATTGAGCGGCTAAATTTTTATACATTTTTAAATTGAAACAAACACTGTCTAATGTACATACATACATATGTACGAGTATATGTCAAAGAGAAACAATTTTGAAGGCCAAACAGTCGTGATCAACATTTGTACAATACAAATTGTATTTGTTTTGTTTGAGTCTGGGCTTTAGTAGGCGCAAAAAATTGTCAACAAGAAAAACCAAGGCGAACAAACACAAAAGAGATAAAACACACGAAAAAGGCAAAAGGTAAAAGTCAAAAGATGTCAAAAAAGAAAGATAAAAATTGTGCCACAAGTACGTATGAAGTGTTATTGTGTTAGTTGAAATTGTCAAACTTGAAAACTCATGAGAAAGTCTGCTAGAGAGTATATTTGCAAGTGACAAGCAAGGATATACACACACACATATACAGCCATACATATTTACCACCGCATGGCAGTTGATTGCAGTACAACAAAAAATGTGTACATATTTTATTTTTTGAGTACAATGGGAAGCAAGCCTTGGGGTACGATGCAAGCAAAATTTACTATTTTGTTACCGTAAACTTCTGTCAATATACTATTTAGGGAAAATTGTGAAGCATGGAATGAGCTTAGCTAAAAAATGGTTCAAGCTTACGGATGGATATTGCTTGATACAATACTAGTTTCCTCTTAAACCCTTTTGTATACATCCGTCCGTATTTATCTTCTCCTATCTTAAAAGCTGTCGTTAGGCGCATGAAATTAACTTCGTTAGTGAGTTATGTATGTCCAATGCCCGATTCTGCAACAAAGAAACTTTGGAAAGCTGGGTGTTTAAAAATTTGGCGGATCGCCTCTCTCACCTGCTCTCTGAGAGCACAGTAGGCACACTGCTCTAAAACTTTTCGTTGGCACGAAAAAAGTAATAAGCTATTGGCGAACACGAAGAAACACCTCGTACGAGGGGCGGAGCATCTTTTCAGCTGAATAGGAGAGGTAATAAAGTGTAGTGAGAAATGCTGGAGAAGCTAGTCAAGAGGAACAACGACGGAAAGTTCGAAGAACACTCAGCTGTTGGAGAGGACCCTTTACTGCCGTTTTTAAGCGAAGAAATAGATTAAACAATCAGAGAAGCTGCCAAACCAAAACCCTCATTAGAAGATGATAGAATTGAGGTCTTACAACCCGACCATGAAAGGGTGTGAATAGAATAGTGCCGAGAATTAACGCACAGCAGCTTTTTGTTGGTTTTCTTATTATTATTATTTTTTTTTTCGAATCGTTAAACTTTAGATCAGAAAATCGGCACAGTTAAATAAATAATGATTGTTCGTAATTTATCAATAAAAAAATATAATTTTTGATGCAAAATTAGAAAGTTGAAAAGAACCAAGCGAAAGGCAATAATTAATCGTTAAATCGAAATAAATAGATTCAACTAAAATGATTAGCTACCAATTTCTTTTAATGCAGGTACTTAGAATGATTACTACTTAACACACTTTCATAAAAAAAAAAAAAAAACACAAACAAACAAACAAACTGAAATAAATTTTTACTACGAAACAAAGTAAGCCATATCAGCAAACAATCAAAGAAATATTCAAAATGAATGCAAATCCAAAACGCATTAGCACACATTTTCAATACAGATTGGATTGGTGTTATAGAATAACTCTTCAACACTTTTCAATTTCATTGGCACAATGGCATGAAAAGCCAACAAAACTCAATAAAATTATCCATTGTGCTTATCCATAAGCTTACTGCTAAACAAACAAAAGCTTGAATCAGCATTCGCTTTTCTATAAACCGCATACATACATACATATCGTTGGCTTAATATAGAAAAGGCGTATCTACATTTTTTTCGAAATCGCGTTTTTAATGTATTCTGATAGACCACTGTCAAACACACCTCCCCTTAAAAAATTAGTGAGCTATGATCGCAAATAACGGATTTATAGTCATATAAAAAAAGCCCTAACTCATTCAAAGTTTTTTTTTAAGAAAAAAGCCTTAAGTCATTTAAAGTTGAATTTAAAATAGACACTAAGCTGTTCATTAAGAAAACAAATTTTTCGCCAGACGGAATATGATGCGTTATACTGTAAAAATAAGTTGTGCAAAATTGCATTTGAAAATAATAAAACCATATGCACTCAGGGTGCATCAGATCATATAAAAAAATTGATAAACGTACACTTGGTTCACATTTATTACGTGAAAAAACGTGCAGATTATGATTCTGAAGACAACATTTAAAAAAAAAGCTATAGGCTTCGAGATTTCGCAAAGTTATCGCTCCTTACACAGTGAGAAAACGCCAATTTCGTATTAGTCAAAAAATCTCTAGCTCTAAATATCCGATCAAAAATCTTTTCTCATGGCCTTTTATTGGTCTAACAACCGCCATATAAATCTTTCCAATTGGGTTATGAGTTTAAGAGTTATTTGCAAATACATATCAAAAATCTGGCACAATTTCCATCAGCATCGTCATTTATTTGCATGTAGTATTGGAGATGGATCGAATGCAAAAAATAAATAGCCATATCTAAAAAAAATTCTTCCAGGAGATTGCCACCATTTTTATGATAATTCACCTTATAAAACCAAATTTCTTTTCAGTATAATAATATCTGCCTTGAAATATGAATTTTAGTTTTATTTATTTATTTATTTTACTTCAAACATGAAGTATTATATTAGTTTTAACTTACAACAAAAAGCCCTAACTTTAATTTATTTTCAAGAAAATAATAACAAAAAGCCTTATCTCAAACAACTTCAATGAAATTAAAAATAATAATTAAATTATTCCAAACATGAATTTGTTACCTGTTTTGAATAAAAATTGCAGTAAAAATGTTTTTTGCATCTTCAGTTTTTAAGGTTTTATTCAGTTTTTTCCTTCTCCTGAAAAGTAACGAAAAGTGTAGATACGCCTTTTCTATATTAAGCCATCGATATGTATGTAGTCGAAAGTGTGCAAAGCAAATCCAGAAAATGTTGAGTGAGACAACAAATACAATGTTATATATTTACCACATGCCATCAAAGGAAAACGCGATAATACAAAATATTATAGACACACATTTTATTTTAAGCTCATATGTTTATGTGTGTGTGTACATACATACCCTGTCGGAAAACATCAAGTGCGAAAAGAAACTTGTTGTGTGCTGCTTTGACTAAATTTAATACTCAAATACTTTTTGTTTCGAGATTTAGTTGCAGTAGAAATATTTTTATTTCGCACTCTAACCTTTGTTCTGAACCAAAATTCCTGTATGGTGCTGGTTTCAGCCCTCCTTGTAGGGTATGTACACATGCTTTGTAGTCACGTAAAATTGCAAAAGTTTATGCAAAACCCGCCCATAAATTCTTTGTAGTTTTATGCATAGTGAGCAAAATATTTGGAAGTAAAAGTAGTCAAAGCTTTATATGGAGCTGAGAGAGTAATTTTGCGCATTCATCTGTATAACACAGTTATGTAAGGAATTTGTATATAAACTTTCGCTACATCCATACAAAAATAAATAACTTGAGTTGAGGTCGTCTTTTTCTAAAATGAATATCTTCTTGTATATAATGTGGCGCAATAGATAAGCGTTTATAGAATTTTGATGGCATTGCGTTGAGTTTTTTTGCGAAATGATTATTTGATTGAAAAAGGCTTCTTTTATATATTTTTGTTGTTATACTATTTATTCAAGCCTGAGTGGATAACGAAGTTTTAAAATAGGCCTGCGAAAGTCAGGGAAAAATATGTACACATACGTATATGATGAATTTCATATCAAGATAAATTAAAAAGGTAAATTTTGAACCCGTCGCTCTCAGATTTTGACAAAATTTTGTATAGGAACACATTTCATCCACACAAGCACAACCTCATCTTTAGATATTAAATTTTCGAAAAAAATTGTAGGCGTTGCAGGGTATCGAGTACTCAAGCTATTTTTAGACCATTTCCAAGAACTTTGCACCATTAAAAGGATTCAATCAAAATCAGATTACGATAACCTGCACTGTATAAATTTATTATATTAATTTTAACAAACTCAAAATTTGTTCAGTGTAATATTGAATTTTTCAAACCGATGTGGTATGTATCTGTATGCAAAATTTCATCAAAATCGTTTGAGTCGGTTTCAATGCATATCGGTTTTGGTATTAAAATCATCATATGTAAGTTGTGGGTGTGAGAAAGAAATTGGTCCCAAACTTAACCCTGGATATCTAGCAATACTTTAGTGATAGCTTCATATCATTTGATGACGCAGCTTTTGAGAAATGAGGCAGAGTTTGGTGAAAATATTTAAACATTTGGTCAAGGGATTTATATTCCGAATCCAAATATCCTTCAGATGAAAATTATAAAAAAATATCATATTTAACTTGGAATACTGCTCCTGAACATAAGTCTTGAATTTTTTTTTTTTTTGAGATTAAGATTTGTTGTTGTTGTTTGTACCAAAATAAAAAAAACACTCTGCTAGGTTTTAAGTATGAAAGTCCCACGATATGTTTACTATTAAATATCGCAAATATCGAGTATCATCAATATCAATACTTTTACAGCTCTAGTGTTTAATATAACTTGACTCCTTTCAATGTGCTCATAAAACGACACGTCATAGAGCTAAGTTGAGATTGGCGTCCAGTTGTCCCAAATTTGGTCATTGAATATCGACGGATTTCCGGGGTTTTACATTTCTCATTGTTTACTTCTTCAACTCAAATATTAATCACTACAACAAACTAAAAATACCCAACCGCTTTTCTTATCGTGCGCTTTGTAGCCTCATTGGCTCCATTACCAACATTTATCTTAACTAACTAAGTTATTGACATTAGGGTAAAGTCTTCTTCTTCTTCTTCCGCTTACTCACACTTTGATGACAATGAGTTGCGGATGAGTAAGTGAACGCAATGGCGCTCCTATGATTAATGATAAGAAGGAAAAGTCTGTGAGTTTTGTGCTAAATTAAAAGAATAACCAAATGTGTGTATGTATGTATATGCGGAAATAAATTGCTTTGTGGGAGGTAGGCATGATCTGTTAACTGTTAATTTATGATGAGCGGGGTGCTAAAATAAGTAGCTTAGTTAAGTGTGGATATATGTATATCATTCTTTGAAGGAATCAGGACGTAAGACTGGCATACTTTTGTAGTGGATTCGTGAATTTTTTGAAAATATTCGGATATTCATTAAATGTTTTAATATGATAAAAATTTAAAAAAACATTGGTAGCTTTTCGATTTCAACTCAAAATAAAAGTTCTTAGGCCAAACAGTAAAACCTCCAAATATTTTTGCATGCTCAGACCAAAAATTTAAAATATTAAAAGAAATATATATTTGAGAAAAAGTGGAAAGAGGGTTAACATTCATATCGGATCAAAAAATAAAGTTAAGGAGTACGAGTATATGATAAAATTACACAATAAATTTCTTTGTCAAGCATTTAAACCTTTTCTAAACTTTTTCCAAAATTTCGGTTAAATATTATTTATGAGGTCGTGAGAGGGTTAAATATTTTAGGAAAGTATTCAACAGAAAATTTTCTTTTCAGACCAATTTAAGAAAAAAAAAACTTTTAAGTCCCTAGGAAAAAAAAATTAACTAGCCAAAAAAATTTGGCCTGAGAATGCAAAAAATATTTTGAGCTTTCATTATGGCTCTTTCAATCTGAGCTAGAAGCATTCCGCCCACAAAAAAAACTTTAAAATTTTTGCACAGTGTAATTTGAGAAAGTTTGCTAAGAATCTGTCTGAGGTAGTCAGTGTTTTACGTTCACCGGAACATCGGATTTATCCCTTTTTAAAAAATTTCGAAATTTTCGGCTAAAAAAATGTGGGCGTGGCTATCTTCCGCAAACTTGAATCTGTGCTCGATGAAGGAAAAGCTTTTTTACCTTATTTGGTTAAAATTTAAAAAGGTTAATTCAAATGGAATGGCTTGATTTTTATGCCTATACAACCAACCTTTAGAAAAACAAATCGCTGTGCTTTAGGCCAAACGCGGTAGAAAACGTTCAAAGCTTTGCTGCGAATGTCCAAAGCAAAAATGAGCAATTTGTATTTCATTTTGCACAATTTCGATACTATCTAAGTACCCAACTGTGGCACACCACACGAACTCCACCTTGTTGACGTGCTGTCAATTTGATTTTAGCCACTGTCACTCAACCCAATATCACAGTTTTACACATTTAGTTGCTAAAACTTGATAGCTGTCATAGATTGGCGCTATACATTAAGCAAAAATAAACACAAAAATCGCAGCGAAAATGATTGACAAGGATTTAGAAAATAATTTATTTTGCTTTGTTGGCGATATTGACGCATAAACTGGATTTTACCTTAGTTGGATATTGAAAGATATAAAAAAATAAACAAAATTATAAGCGACAGCGGTATTAGTTTTAATTAACACCCATTTCCTTGTGTTAAATATTTCGTATAAATTATGAGTAAATGGATGTAATAGAAATGATAATGCCGTACTTTTTTTGGATGTGGCAAATACCGAAATATTTTTTTTTAAATACGGGGGCTTATATGAGCTTCCTCAGCGACTCACAGGAAATTGTAGGGCGACCGGAAGAATTGCCCACAAATGGCTCTAAAAAATTTTGCTTGAAAAATTCAAAGTTTTTAACTGAAAAATATTTGTGCCTACCATTTCGGTATTAGTGAAATAACTTCTTTTTTTTTATATTAAAAAATATTGCAATGATTTGCACAGCGATGTTAGGGAAAGACATTTTTCGAAGTCACCATTTGGTACTGCTACAACAACAATGAAATAAAAAACCGTATTAAAACTCTTAAAAAGTGTTAAGTACTAGGCGATTTTTTTTGTGTAAGCATTAAGCGAGTGGAGAATAAAAAAAAAAATAAATTGTATGTTTCTTTGAAAATTAAAAGTCCAAGTTCCACTACTTGCTTATTTTTTTGTTGCTTTAATTTTAAGAATATTATTAGCAAGCAGAAAAAATTATATCTAATACCATTACAACGAATCCTGGAATCATAGCAACAGAAAAGCTTTGCATCCCTAGTATGTATGTATGTGTGTGGTCTCACTCTCAGTCATGTTAAATTTATTATACTTAGCAGCTTACTTGCATTAGTTTTTCTTGTATGTATGTACGAATTTTATATTATGTTGTAAAACATGGCAGTAGGTGTAGACATATTTTGCGAACCCACATGTTTTTTCACTATATTTCGCTTTTATTAAAAATTTGTGTAGGTTGTAATTGCTATAAACAACTGCACTCAAGCATGTAATGATTTATTTTTAAAACGCATGGAATATCAAAATACAACATGAAAATTGAATTTACTCACTTTATTTGATCCCATATCTCCTCACCAAAATTTTTCAGCACCAAAAGTTCTAACGCGTAGTTAACAAATCCGTACTGAAAAGAAAAATCAAAGAAGAAATAAATATAAATCGAATTTCAAAAGTTATATTTAGAATGCTCTTAACAAGTATAAGACAGAGCAAATAAAAGTATTTAGCAATAGTAAGTGGAAAGGGTCATGCGTGGTGGAGATAAATAAGTACGAAGAAATGTTTTAGCCAACTTTTATAGCCACCGCTGTAAACAGTGGTAATGTGATATTTCTTGGCGCTAATATGGCTGGCAAACTTTAACTGAAAATTTGCCTTGTATGGTTTTTTTTAAATATTGACGAACACCTACATACGTACACATTGATAATTGTGTGAATTACTGCATTCTTCGAATTCGCACAGGAAGAATGGCCATCCCCACTACCTACCTACTTTGCGCAAAAGGAAAAACTTTTGCAAAGTAAATTAAAAATAAATTTATAAAACAAAATTCAAATGGAAAAAATATGTTCTTAAATGCACAGAATTGCATATTTATTTACTACAAACAAAATTATTTCGCACGTAAAATATGTTTCTGACTTAGTAAGTAGGTTTGCACATAAATATATAAATTTGAAATAAATGCAAGGTCGCCAGCAGCATTGCAGTCAGCACGAATTCAAAGTGGGCTGCTGCCGTTTTCCATAGTAGCTAACTAAGTATTACAAATTATTTATGCTTCTTTTATGACTTCTGTACGGTGGTGTAATTATTTTTCTTGAATGCTACAATTTTCTTTGCTTACTTCTTGTCGTCCTTTGTTCTACCTCAATTTCTTTTATTCATGATTTTCTTTCTCTTTATTTTTTATTAGGTAGAGTGTGGTACTGTTAATGCTATGGCACCTTAGCGTGACGCAAATAATATAAAAAACACAGAGAAGAAATTGAAACAACAAACAGGCCGTAGGGTGTTACGTTTTTGAGGCGCACTCAAAGGCAAGAGAGAAGTTACCTGAGTTGTGTGGTAGCTTTTAATTAAACTTGCTGGCGCTGTTTTTATAAATTTATGCACCAATTGAAAAGTCATAAAGTTTTATTTATATTTGGTTGTAGGCGCTGATTATTTAAGCTTTCTATTGGTGTATTACACCATGAAACGCCAGGAGAGTTTCTACAATATATAAATAAAAAAAAAAAATTAATTTTAATTATATAAATAAAATGAAATAAAATAAATTAGAATTTTAAAAATTAAATTAAATTAAATTATATTATATTATATTAAATTAAATTAAATTAAATTAAATTAAATTAAATTAAATTAAATTAAATTAAATTAAATTAAATTAAATTAAATTAAATTAAATTAAATTAAATTAAATTAAATTAAATTAAATTAAATTAAATAAAATAAAATTAAATTAAATTAAATTAAATTAAATTAAATTAAATTAAATTAAATTAAATTAAATTAAATTAAATTAAATTAAATTAAATTAAATTAAATTAAATTAAATTAAATTAAATTAAATTAAATTAAATTAAATTAAATTAAATTAAATTAAATTAAATTAAATTAAATTAAATTAAATTAAATTAAATTAAATTAAATTAAATTAAATTAAATTAAATTAAATTAAATTAAATTAAATTAAATTAAATTAAATTAAATTAAATTAAATTAAATTAAATTAAATTAAATTAAATTAAATTAAATTAAATTAAATTAAATTAAATTAAATTAAATTAAATTAAATTAAATTAAATTAAATTAAATTAAATTAAATTAAATTAAATTAAATTAAATTAAATTAAATTAAATTAAATTAAATTAAATTAAATTAAATTAAATTAAATTAAATTAAATTAAATTAAATTAAATTAAATTAAATTAAATTAAATTAAATTAAATTAAATTAAATTAAATTAAATTAAATTAAATTAAATTAAATTAAATTAAATTAAATTAATGAATAAATAAAAATAAAATAAAATAAAGTAAAATAAAATTAAAAAAAATGAAAAATAAAATAAAATAAAATAAAATAAAATTGGATCCCATGAACCACCTCATTATTCCATAGCGAATCTTCATAATGACCCCTTGAATCTAGAGGAATTAAGGTATAGGGTTTGTTAACTCCCTTATAAGTTAGCAATAAGAAGAAATCTTCCCTACGTAACATTTATACGCTTTGAACTAAGGTCACCTGATAGCTATTATTGCTACTACAATGATTTGCTTTATCAAAATTTATAAAATTATGTTCCTTTGTGAATGCGCATACAAATTATTTTTAACACTTTAGAGTGGCATGAACCCCATAAATTCATTATTCGAACCGAGCAAAAGTCGCTCATAAGCTCCCAGGAAATTCCTACACTTTTAAAACTGCCGTTAACGTAACGGCCAACAGCATAAATAACACAGACAAGTATACACCGAGCTTCATCATCATTCTCATCATTACCATAAATTTTGAATTTATTATTAGTCTGTATTACTTTTCACCAAGTTAGGGAAATATATTAGCGAGGGAAAGAAAAAAGGTTCCAGCCACAACCGCAGACTGTCAAACAACCACACTTCATCTATACAGCAATCTATGGTTTGTATATGTATATATAAACAAACCGACTAGCTCTTACACGCTTTAATGTCCGTGGAGAATTTGAATTATAAATATTTATTAAAGCTTAATGTACCTTCAACACTAACACAAGAGACGGACCAACGGCAAAGAGCAGAAAAATATGTAAATACTTGTGTGTGTATGTATGTGTGTGCGTATAAAAAACAAACGCAAAGTTATTTTGCGCTGTCAACTTCGATATCACAACCGTAATGTGTAAGTTTAAACTAAACAAACAAAACTAAAATTCAAGCAAATCGGCGCAGGCTTCACATAACACCAACTTGTCTCGCCTCAAGCAAATGTAGCGCATAAAAACGCTCAAACATACAGACGCAGGGAAGCACACGACGGCGTGCTCTAGAGTAAATAAATAAATATATATCCTTGTAAATATTTGAAAAACAAAGAAAGAAAAACTTGGCGTATTTTTATTGCGCCTTTTATTCCATTTCAGAATGATTTGTTGAAATTTGCCGTAACTTCGTTGTCTTGCTTATTTTTCTTTTTCTATATAAAGCATTGGGCGCACTGTTGCTTCTAGCTGGAATATTAATTTTGTGTACATAACACATATTGATTAGATTTATCGATGAAGGTATTCATTTGGAAAAGTCAGCCATTGCGTGGAACTTATTCGTAAATCTCTGCGTAACACTCCGTCGTATAATACTCGTATTTGCATACACATACATACATATGTAAATATATTACAATTACAAAATTGAAATGTTAAAAGCGTAGTTTTAAATGGAAACAAATGGGTCTTATGGAGAAAGACTAGATGTTGGTAAGACAAAAAATCTTGTATCGTCAACCGAAGTGACTTTTGTTATTGTGGAGGCAGGACAGTAGTGACACACAACCTGAACTCTTGGGAACCTCTTTCTTTGGAAAACTTAACTAATCCAAACGATGTTGAACTGCAAGAGTCTTTAGTTATTATCAAAGTTAGTTAGAAGCACCGATGGAAGCTACTACAAAGCTTATCTCTTTTGGCTATAACAATATTTTTTTATAAAAAATAAGAAATCACTGATAATTCGCAAAAATTATTGTCGAATAGAATGTTCCAACTCTCGACTATGTTGACATTTGTTTTCCAATACCAAATTGTCTACAATCGAAAGGCGATATATCAAACAGGAAATGAGAAGAATCGAAATCCAAAAACGAATAAGTTGCATTTCAAAACGTATTACAGAGTACGAATCACTCGAAAGTGAACAAATTTTCTTTCGAATAGATTTATAAGGTAGGGCCCTGAATTACGCGGTGCACTGTGTATGGGTAAAAAGAAAAGTGATGCGGATTTTAAAACTTGAGAAAAGAACTTCAAAATAATTTCTGACTAAGCAGTTTTGTAGCCCAGCGAATTCTGTGGATTTTTGGGAATTTTTTTTTTGTTTAACATAACTATGGTATACTCTGATAGACGTAAAATCATGTATCATATAAAAAAAAAAATAGCCCAATATCAACCGAATTTTCGAGAGCTTTCAGAGAGAGCTTTTCGTGAGAATAGAATTTCATAGCCTAGAAAACTCCAACACTCGGAAATATTCTTGAAATTCTTGCCTCTAGTTTCAAAATTTTCACTCCCCCCCCCCCATTTTGTCAACGTTCCATGAGTTTTTGAATACCTAGAAAAAGTTTTAGCTATACATTTTTGATTTTGTTGTCAAGTTTTCCGGATTGAAGCTAAGCAAATACCATTACGACTCATTTCTTGAAATGTTCTGTATAAAAATGTTCTTTCACCTGCACTTTGACTTGCTTAGCTCGTTACTTTTACTTTGCTTTGCAAAAATGTAATAGACCATAGCTTTTCCCTGAATGCTCCTTTTCCATTTCAATATTTTCAATAGCTTTTCAAACACAAACAGAAACCCACACACACACTTTTACATATATGTATGCATATTTTGCTGGCTTTGGTTTATCTTTATTACTTATTCAGTTACCTTTTTATTTTCCATTTTACTATTTCGTTTGATTGCTATTTTATAATTCTAAAGCTTATGCTTTTCTCCAACTAGCCACAAAATCGGTTTGTAAAAGTTATGCATTTGACATTCTTACATTTCTCATCAAATATTTAAGTAATGCCATTGTTCTCCCGTTGTTTCAGCTTTCATTGTCAAAGTTTATTACTAACGAAAATCTATAAATTTAAATATTTCGGAGTGGGAATTCTCGTTCATTCACAGTGACCGTAACATAAAACACTGGAATGCTTTAGACATTTTGCAAAACACAATCGAATTAAGCTCCGGGGTATGCGCTCATTAATAAAGGAAAAGTGGGTGGAAGTAGTTTGGAATATTAATTTATGTTATAGAGGAAATCAATGCTAAATGAAAACTTTTCACGGCGAATTAATTTCGTAATAACGAACTTTGGAATATAAATTTTGTGTTTGGTTTTTTAACAAATTTTACTTGTTGCCAGTGATTGTTTGGCTCTTATGTATGTATGTACGGCAGACCTGTCAGTTGTTTAACTTTTTGGAGTACTGATATATGTGAAGTTTCATTGTTCATGTTTCATTTTTGCTCAATAGCAACCTCTAAAACCAATAAGTTAAACAAATTTTTTAAGTAAACAAAAATTTTTAATTTTTAAGCTCTTAAATTAGCTAGCGGTTTGCTTGAACTGTGAGGCTTTAACACATAAAAGTGGCTTACAAATTTCTTGTAGTTCAAAAATGTATGTATGTAAAAAGCACAAAAACACGAAACAGCACCACTACGCGTGTATGGTTCACAAAGGTGCGAATAGCACACAAGTCAGCCACAGACTTTTCACGTTTAATAGCCCTTGCGAATTGTAACGTGTTAAAATGAAATGACAGCATTGACCGGACAAATCGCCATACCAGCGCAACGGCCGACACGCACAGGGGTTGCCATATTGAGTAAAATTGTTGTAATGAATATTACCGATTTGATATAAACAAATTAAGGTATCACAAATAATTGATTTCGAAAATCTCCCATTTAACATATTTTGACGTCAAGTATTGCTAAGTCACGATCAGCTGTTTTTTATTTGGAAATATTAAAGACCGAAATTCCCTTAGAAGAAATTTTGAAATTTCTCTGCAAATAAAATCTTAAGAGCGTTCTCTTCCTGGAAGTGTTTTATGTCTTACTTGCTTAACATTTTTTTTTAATTCTTTAGCTCGCTTTAGTTCCGTCAGCATAATTATAAAGTTCGGGTGACATTTCTTAGTAAATCTTATTTATCTTGATCTAGACAATTTATTTTTATCTGCTCGACATGAGAAGTCATTTGAGCATAAAATAAGAGGAGAATTGTAAGCAAAAGTATATGGAACAAGAAATAAAGAAGAGGTGAAAAGCTGCTCAAGACAAAAGTGAGAAGAGGAAGACTATTACGAAAATCTCGAGGTAAACAAAAAATTATAAATTCAAAAATAAAAAATTACCTTGAAAAGTTGAAGAATATGGAAACTGATAATGATGATTGTGTTCATACCGATAAAGAGAAGACGAAGATGAGTACGACGACGAACGACATTATCATTACTCTAGCCTAAACTGTAGTAAACTAGTACATAAACGTAAATTGTAGCAGTAGTAACTTTAATTGCTAGCTTAACTTTCAACATAATAATAAATGTGCATGTTAAAGGACACTTCTTTTTTTGCTTTGCGGTTACGGCGAACGATATTGTATTTGTTATAGTTGTTTTTACATATATGTTTAGTATAATTACAGTTGTGCCACCAAAAATAGGTGTGTTTAAGTTTATGTTTATGATTATCGCTGTGGTTATTGGGCTTTTTATGATTTTGTTTATATTTTTTGTTATTGTAATGATGCTAGTTTATGTTGTGTTTACGGCTAAATTATGGCTACGGTTATGTTTATTGTTATGCTTACGGTTACGGATATGGCTATGGTTAATGTTAGGGTTATGGTTATAGTTATGGTTTTGATTAAGGTTATGGTTATGGTTACGATTATGCTTATGGTTATAGTTACGGTTATGATTATGATTATGGCTATGGTTATCGTTATAGTTATGATACGCTACTGATATTCATAATTCTCAGTATGAAATTAACAACTTTAGATCCATAAATAAAAGCCAAAACAGACATTTTATTTTGAAATTGTTTTGGAACACAAAATTTAAGTTTTAAAATAATTGAGAAAGACTACGGTTGATAAATCAGTTTTCCTTAATACATAGAGGTAATTTAAATTAGTATTCACTTACCATTTTGAAAGAACTCGATATATCTTGGCTGATGAAACAAAGTAAATATTTAAACGAATATTTTGACTATAAAAAATTTTAAATTTTTCTGCGAAATGCTCAGTATAATTTTGCTTCTTATAAATATGTCTGCATATAACAGTTGTTGGTTTAAACAGCAGGTTTTATTTTGTGTAAATATATTCCATTTCAATTTAATTTGGTGGCAATGAAACCAAAGTATCACAAACAAACGACTTGTTGAATGGTTTTCGCAGGTAAACGGACACTTTCCCCCTTTCGCTAGTTAATGCCTGATTTTATAGCTTAACGGAGGAACTACGCGAACCGAACGATAAACGAAAGGATATACCGAAAATGAAATGACTTAACTGCGACCACGCTCAAACTAACACACAAATATACGCTTTTAAATCAAAAATAACTGTTTGATGGTGGGGGGGAGGTACAGTGCGTATACGCAATACTAATCGTAATGCGGGTTTAATGTTTCATATTTGATGCACGTATTTGCCGACTGTTGCCTGCGTTGCTTGCCGATCTTTTTTTTTTTTTGGTTTTTTTTTTTTTTGTTTTTCGTTTCGCTCTATATTTGTTTTTGCTTCACTTTTGACCTTCGTTATATTGCAATCAAATTGTTACGATTGCTTGCTTTTTGCATAATTTTGAATTCTCACTAACATTCTCTTATGCACGAACGCATTTGTTACAGTTTTCCTGTTGAAATTCTCTGGTTCATGAATAATACATATGTGGTTGTTGTTAAACTGGTGCTTTTAGATTACTACTAATTATGCACACGTTTGGGAATTTTGGTTTGGTTTTTTAATTACTTTCACTTGACCTTTTTATATATATAAACACTTGTATTAAAATGTTTTCACTCTGTTGTAAAATTCTTGGCAAATAAATTATTCCATTTTCATTTTGCTTGAATGACATTCACTTGGCCAATTACTGCATCTTTTGTTCCATTACTCTGTAAAGAAAATTAACAAAAAGGAAAACTGCATTAGTTTCACTAGTAAATAATAATTTTTTTTTGTTTCAGGAAAATAAAAATTGATTCAGAAAATTCAGCAATCGCGCCAAAAAAGGGTTCATACATACATATATCGTTTAGTTAATTATCATTTTGAATACAATTTTGGTTAGCAGATTTTTTTAGATTCGGCTAACGGGATAAAAAAAAATTTGGGAGGTGGATTATGTGTGTCTTGGGCATGGGTACAAGGAAGATTTCCAAGCGTTTTGGAGATATACCAAAATTTATTAGCTTATAATTTACTTTTGATTTTGTTCAACAACACAACAAAAATCAAGAAAAAAATTAAAATACCAAAAGTAATCAAAACATTTTTGTATTTTTTTTTTCGTATCGTAATCAATTAATAATTGCTTTTTTTAAATCATTCAACTAATTACTACCTGTTAAAAATGCCCTCGAATTGGTAAATTACTAACCGTCGACAACCTTTTGGTAGCAGCATTTTTGTCCCAGCTAGTTTCAAGCTGGCGATACAAAAAGTTTTCGTCTCACAAAAAAGTGTAGCCAAAAAACTAAAACAACAACTACTTCATTGTAAATGTTGCAGAGCAGTCTGCCGTTGACAGCAGTATTTAGGTTGAGCCACAGCCACACTCAACATTCATATCTGCTCTATCTGCAAATGTGGTCATGCATGAGTCAGCGTGTTTCGATATGTTGCATGCGTCCAAAAAAATGGCACCTGTGGCCAGTTGAAAAAAAAAAAAACACTTGCTGCCTTTGAGCTTGCATTTTTTATGAGCCACTGCTGAAGTTGTCGTACCGTTGTTTTGTTATTTGCATTTGCAGCTACTCGTATCCAAACCAATTTTGGCTTGGCTGTGGCGTTCGAATTTGTTTGCAAAATCTGTGACACCACTTTTGAGAAACATAATATTTTTTAAAGCCAAGAAAGATAATGAAAATCGCATGCTGAACTTGACTCAGTCTCATAGGAGAAGGCGGACGACCAAAATTTATTTGTTTGCGCTGCACGGCGGGGTGTTCAAACCCGAAAAAAGTCCACTTTGGAGTTTTCTTTTTTTCTCTTACTCCTCAATGGCGTTGGGCTTATTCTATGATATTCAGCTTTAGCTTATAAATACAGAACTATAAAAAAATATAGAGCGGTTCCATATTTGTTATGTACATTTGTAGGGAAAAGTGTAAGTTGTTATAACTAAGTTCTATTTGAAAAAGGTTGTATCACTATTTGAAATGCATCCTCCACTTTCAGATGTTTTTGCTTCCCTTTAAACTTCATTTCCTGTTTTTGTTAAAGCTTGAATGGCATCGAAATCCATTTACACTTATTCCTCGAATCCAGCTCCCATAAAGTGTTATCAAGCATCCCACCCGTCTATTGTTATAGGCCCTTAAACGTGTGCGCTTGTTGTGGTTAGTCCCTTTTTATTTATCGCCCCAAGCAATCGAATTGAATACAATTTTCTTTTCTTGTGTGTTACTAATGAAAATAATACTTTCAAATTCTTTTAACTTGTTGCTGCTTCTTGCTAACAAGTACATTTCGTTATAAATTTGGCGTCGCTGTAAAGCTTCCTACGTCGTTTTGCCCACAGGCACATACCCTTAAAAAAGTTATAAAAATCGATTTTCATGCTTCGTTTGCTATACCAGCATGTTTCATTGTGCTTGTTTGTATGTACTGGTGCTTGCTAACAAAAATAAACTCTCATGGTATACTTTCATACATATTTACAACGCTACCTTCAAATACAGCTGTCGTATGAAGTAAAATTTGACTCCACGAGGAAGATTTTTTTATTATTTATGTATATAGGAAAAGGAAACCGTGAATCTACGGGGTCGATTTCTCTAATTGAACTTAAAATTGGGCCAATGTTTCCTAACATGAGAAAAACAAGGCAGTAAGCATGCCAACATGATTATGACGATTAGCTAAGTCAACTCGGAGATGTTCACTTGTTCTTCCAGCCACCTCTCTGCATTTTTTACTACAAAAAAGTGTATCCATTGTAGAGATATTGGTCTTAAATTTAGTATAAGCCGCCATTTTATCTTATACTAGCAGACGCAGCAGACGTTGGTCTTGCAAAAAAAATATACTTCACTGTCCCTTGTCATATAAGATTAATATTCTTAGGCCTACCCAACTTCCCTTTCTTCCTCTCTCCCCTCCCCTTTTCATATCGGTTATCTATCACTATCACTATCACTATCACTATCACTATCACTATCACTATCACTATCACTATCACTATCACTATCACTATCACTATCACTATCACTATCACTATCACTATCACTATCACTATCACTATCACTATCACTATCACTATCACTATCACTATCACTATCACTATCACTATCACTATCACTATCACTATCATTATCACTATCACTATCACTATCACTATAACTATCACTATCACTATCACTATCACTATCACTATCACTATCACTATCACTATTACTATCACTATCACTATCACTATCACTATCACTATCACTATCACTATCACTATCACTATCACTATCACTATCACTATCACTATCACTATCACTATCACTATCACTATCACTATCACTATCACTATCACTATCACTATCATTATCACTATCACTATCACTATCACTATCACTAACACTATCACTATCACTATCACTATCACTATCACTATCACTATCACTATCACTATCACTATCACTATCACTATCACTATCACTATCACTATCACTATCACAATCACTATCACTATTACTACCATTATTACTATCACTATCAGAGATTTATCCCAGACTCAACCTAAAGCAATCGTATTTTTGAAGGGTACGGTGTATCTAACATCTCAAGGAATCTACATACATACATAAACTTACTAGCAAACAATTGTAAGAACAGTTTTCCTTTCCCTTTCTCAGATTTATCACCGGTTCAACATCCGTCAGTTGCTGATATTGACATTAAGGATTCGAGAAAAATATTTTAAGAATTATCTGAGCAAATGTTTGTGCGCTATTGTTGTCATTGTTAGCTAGGTACATATGTTATTCTCGGTGCCGCCTTATTACTCACAGAATCAACAACATTTTAAAGGCTCTGTGGTTGTCAATGACCTACTCTGCCAAATGGTGCACAACATCACTTGGTAGGGGGTGTATGAGTGTATGAGTAAGGTTTGACTCTCTTTTTTAGCACGTTTTTTTGACTCTAAAGTTACCTGAGTCAAATGAGGCAATTCTTTGCACGAAATCTAATGAATACAAATTTCAATGTGCGTGGATGTCTGAACTGGTAGAATGTATGTACATTAGGCTGTTATACAAAATTATTACATTTTTTTTTTAATTGTGTTGATATTATATTTCTCACTTTTTCTTAATAATTGCCAAGCCTAGCCAAAAAACTCGGAATTCAGAAGCTTCTTCTGCAGTAAATGAAATTTTAATAAAAATCTTTGGTATTGTATAAATATTCGGATTGTATTGACGCACGTCTTGAAGCGTGCAACTGATGTGTGTTATGGGATTAAGTATTTATATATGTATGTTCTACGTTTAGTTTATCATGACATAAGCAGGCGACATTATCGTTAAAATGTAAATACAAACAAAAACAAAATGTTACAAATGCATCAGCAGAATTCATAGGATTTATGGGTTTCCACTTTGTACCGAAACGCCAGGATAACCCTCAAATGATTGGGAAATTGTGTTAGTAATTGCTGATGAAGGAGGGAAGAAAAAGAAGACAAGACTAGGATAAAAATCAAAACAAATCAATTCATTTTGTACAAATTTGTGAACTGGATTTTGTAAAAAAGTACAAGTGTTCAAGAACCTACATTACTTTTTTGCATTGAGTATATATAACGCTCTCTCTTTTTTGTTGCGAATTCAATAATCCTCTTCTTTTTAAAGCAATCAAGCTATAATATATTTTTGGTCGTTAACGCTGCCCGAATAATAAGCTAAAATCGTTCCCTTTTCTTTGGTTCACTTAGATACTTGCAACGAAACCTCGTATGGAAACGAAACTCTTTATCCCGAGAAACATGGAGGTATTGAAACATATTTAGTAACGTAATAATTGGATCAAATCAAAATAGGTAACAGAAGTTAAAAGTAACTCTACTAGGCGAAACTACCGGAACTTTAAGTATTTCCGAAAAACTGGTCACGAAAACAAAATCTGTAATACTACCGAGTAAGGAAATCGTAACAATATTTTTTGAATAAACGAAACTATTAACGTTTCTCTTGCGTGAGAGTTGTAACGTTGCGTAACGAAACGGTAACTGAACCACTCGCGCAGTAACGAACGAGCTCTGCTAACGAGATTTTATTTTACTACAGAGTATATTCATTGTACTTATAAAAGTTTGAAATATTTTTGTAAAGGAACAAATGATATGAACTTGAAATTTAAATTGCTAGCGTACTTTAATAATTTTGAAATTTTGTTTAAACCTGTTGCATTTTAAAACTTCTAAATGGTTATAAAAAATAAATTGTCTACAATATTTTACTAAGCCTAGAAGGCTAAAATATTCCTAACGATTTGTTACAAGTACTATTACTATAAAAGAACGTTTCGTTACATTTTCGTTACTCCGGGTAGCGTTACTAGTTTTGCTCCGATATCCGGCGTTTCGGC
The DNA here is from genome assembly GCA_951509765.1 of Sphenella marginata. Taxonomy (NCBI): domain Eukaryota; kingdom Metazoa; phylum Arthropoda; class Insecta; order Diptera; family Tephritidae; genus Sphenella; species Sphenella marginata. The sequence continues at coordinate 104,833,600 of OX608079.1, forward strand.
TACAGTTCTGTTCGCATGACTATCCTGGAGAGCAATTTTTGTAGGGGGTTTGTTTTACTTGAATACGTTCCCAGAAAACTGTTACTCGTTCTGACACAAGTATGTATCGTATCGCACAGTTTTGTCACCACTTTCGGTATAAAAAAACTGAATACGTTTCCGTTTCGTCCCTTACCTATAGAACATTAACGAAACAGAAACGTGAAAGTCAATCGGATCACTTAAATTGCTATTGCTTATGACCAATCAAATAGTAACGTGATGTCTTAACTTTTTATACCTTTCATGAACATGAAATGGTATTATAACTTTGGTCCGATGTTTGTAAGTATGAGAAGAAGAAGAGATAGACCCACCATTAAGTATACCAAAATAATCAGGGCGACGAGCTCAGTTGTCCGTCTGTCCGTCCGTCCGTCTGTTTGAAGGCAAACTAGTCCTCAGTTTTAGAGATATCTTGATGAAATTTTGCAAGCAGGTGCCATTTTGCATAGGATTAATCATTTGTCGGAACCAGCAAGATCGGACCTATACAACGCATAGCTCCCATACAATCGATTGTTCCGATAAACGGGTTTTGACCTATAACTCTTCCAATTAAAAAGCTGGGAACGTGAAATTTTACAGGTTTGGTACCTGTTATATATGTTATGTGTGTAGTGAAAATCAGCCAGATCGGACTAACATAACATATAGCTCCCATACAATCGATTGTTCGGATAAATGCGTTCTGAAGAGTTTGTACCAATTGTAAGGATCGGACACTTTAAAAAAATTATGAGCATTCATGAAAGGTATAAAGCCTTCTGCACAGCCGAAGACAGCCCTTTCCTTACTTGTTTTTAATAATGTGGGATTGTGGATTTGTCGTTGAGGGACCAGAGAACCTCTTTTGGAACTCTGGTTTGTACCAATGTTTGCACACATGCCTACATACATATTTCCTTATTTCAAGTAACGGTGCAGCAGCAAAGTGATGTCTTCAGTGGACAGGGACAAGTGCAAAGCGCAACAACGGAATCAAGAGCAAAAGTAAATACTCGTACATAACGACAAGCAAACTCGAACATCGTGTCATACGTACAAATGGAGGTACATACATACATATGTGCACTTGAATTTATGTTATTGTTAAATGGAGCAGACAATTGCCTCTACATTGTCGCCGCAATTTCAAAGCCAGTTTTGCAAATAAAATAAAATATTTGCTTCATTTCTTGTTATTCACTGGGCGGAGCTAAATTTAATTTTATGATCACGAGTTGCGCATTTCGATATGTATTTATGTCGTGAATATATATTTTGAGCTCGAGAGAACCATTTCCAGAAAACAATGTTTTAACGCATTTATGAAAACTAGTAAAACAAAAGATATTTTGCAATTGAGTTGGGAGGAAAAATAACTTATATCAATTTGCTTTGATTGGTTTTTAATTAGATATTTGTTCATGGCTCAGAGGAAGATGGCAGTGCAACTTATCTAAACACGAAATTATCTTAAGGACTACTCTTTTTATAATTCGGTCTTTAAGAATATCAAATACTTGCTGAATTTGGTTTTTAACATTTAACAAAAACTGGTGAGAACAATCTGCAGCTTCCCAATAATTTTGAACAACTCTTTATCATAGAATTTTTTTTTTTTTTTCAAAAAGGCCTAACTTCCAAAAAAGTTTCGAAGAGAGGAAAACTCAATGCACATTCAGCTAAGATAAGCCAAGATAAGGAGTATTTGAACACAATTTTTAAAAAGTGCGACTCAAAAAAAACGAAATATAGCTTTTTTTTAAATAATCTGAAGCATTGTGATCTTGGCTAAGCAGCGCCCTACCTGAGAGAGTGAAATGATTATCCAGCTTGCCTCCATTGTATTTTTTAAATAATAAATGTATCGCCAAATCCTTAAAATTAGTAAAAACGTCGTGCAAATTTTTTGCTGAGAAATTTGCTTGGTATCTTAAAGGCAGAAGGGCTACATTGCACACCATAAGCTTTAAGCATTTAATGAAAAAAAGTGCAAAACTAAGAACTGAATGTTGTTTTCACAATGTGGCAACAGGTAATAGGAGCTAAAGTAAAAGTTTAGAACTTTTAAAGAGATCGTTTTGAAAGTTGAAATCCTTTCATTAAATTTATTTGGGTAAAAAGTACTTTCTGTAATTTTTTATTTTTTTTTTTGAAAATTTAAATTAATATTTATCATTTAAAAAAAAAAGCGTAGAAGTTTAAAACATTTCTATTTTCCTATACTAACTTATTCGATTTTGAAATAAAAAAACTTTTCTAGGAGCTTTTTCGAAAACAGGACTTTATAGCAGAAGAAAACCTTTAAATATTTAAAATACTAATATATGTATCTACTTCGTTTGTTATAAAAACGTTATTAAATTTTGTCAATAACTTTGCGATTTTTTTATTGGTTTCATGTTAAAAGGCGCGTCGTAGTACTAACTCGAATTTGGCTTAATTTCTTGCTACCTTAGAACTATTAAGCTATGTTCAGTGTTCCCAATTAAAATTTCCTTTGTGTTCTATTCATAAGTTTTTACTACATATGTATGTCCTTATTCCTTAAAAATGTTGAATTATTTTATGTTACAAAAAATCACCCAGTCTTCAAATTTCCATTTATTTCCACTTTCACATTAACTCCTTTTCAATTTTTGCTCTAATTCACAATGTTGTTGTACACTTTCTAAATTGTTGTTAGATTTATATTAGCATTTATCATTAACATTTATCATTAACAAGCAATTAGCTTTAAAAATCTGAATACTCACGGCTATGCAATGAATAAACGCACCCCCACACAAACATAAACTGAGTACAGGTTTAAGCACATAAACACTTTGATACGCCACGAAAGGGTTGAAACTGGCGTATAAGCAACGTGCACGCGGGCAGTGCTAAAGCAAAATTTTTATTAATTTTAGAACGAAAAATATTATATAACCGAACCGTAACGAAATTTTTTAAGCATGAATTATTTCAGATTTTTATTTATATATTTTTCATTTGATATATATGAATATATATATTAAAATATATGTATGCTTTAACTTAAGCTATTTTTATTTTTTTCACTCAGATTTTATAACTCGCACGCGGTTTTCCGTTTACAAAGTAAATCGCACATCAAAGAGCCGTCAACGACTAAGGGTTTACTTGAAAACTTTCGCAATATATACAAAAGTAAAAGCTTGAAATTTGACAGGATACTCAGTAGCTGCTACACGTTGAGCTTTTTGCGGGCGCTTTTACTATATGCGTGATGAGTTTCATATTAAGAAAGGATGTGGTGACCATTGAAGAACCCTGCGCAAATGCTCTTAAATGTTTCTGCAAAGAGAAAAAGTTCAGCCACTGAAGAGTGAAGCATATGCAAGTTAACAAAAATTAACGACAGATGTCGCTAGATTTCAAAATATTTAAGAGTTTTTATTTTATATTCAATTTTGAAAAATTTCACAGCGCAAAAGCAAATAACATAATATTATTATTTACAAATTTGTTTAACAAAAATATATTTACAGCCATATTTACAACAAACTTGATTCAACCACTGTATAAAATGACTTTCAAAACTATGAAAAATCAATTTCATTACAATTCAATGGAAGACATGTCCTACATGATATTGGTATGCGCCATGTTGGAGTGTATAATCATTTACAGCTGGTGGCGCATTAGCACCAACAAAGCTATGTAAACCATTTTGTAAACCATTAAATTGATAAACTTGTTCTCTTTTTAAGTTGTAAATATGGCTCGGTGATGGCACTGATCGTTCATCGAAACTCGTCGTATAATCCGTATCATTGTATGCGTTCGCTCGTTGTCCATTCGTACTCGTGTACAAATCGCCTCTGATCCTCTCAGATGATGTGAATAATGTCTGCGCTGCTACAGCACTTTGACTTGGAAATTTGAAGCGCATAAAACGGAAGTTGAATTCTTGTCGATTGACTTTTTCTAAAGTAAAACGATTGAATTTTGAGGAGATGGCATACACGTAGCCAGGATCCCATGCTGAGTCGGTAATATCAGCTACAAATTGCAAAGCCTCTACATCATAGAATAATAATGATTGTTGATTTGTTTTCGGATGCCACGACACAATTGCTGTTTCGGTGATGGGACTGAAGATGAGGCTGCCATCTTGTGGGGCGGTGTACAAGGCTAAGCCCTGTGATGATTTTTTGCCCAATAGGCGTATTGGTAAAATGTCATGTAAGCGACGTGGGCCAGCTCGTAGTGCGTCTTTGTTTATAGAGAAGATACTGAAAACATAAAATATGTGATATATAAATATATTTTGATGCTTAAGGAAGCAAAAAGTGAATATATATATTAAACTGTGCCAGAGTTACAACTGATCGTTCTTTATAAAATAAAATAAAATAAAATAAAATAAAATAACATAAAATAAAATAAAATAAAATAAAATAAAATAAAATAAAATAAAATAAAATAAAATAAAATAAAATAAAATAAAATAAAATAAAATAAAATAAAATAAAATAAAATAAAATAAAATAAAATAAAATAAAATAAAATAAAATAAAATAAAATAAAATAAAATAAAATAAAATAAAATGAAATGAAATGAAATAAAATAAATTAAAATAAAATGAAATAAAATAAAATAAAATAAAATAAAATAAAATAAAATAAAATAAAATAAAATAAAATAAAATAAAATAAAATAAAATAAAATAAAACAAAATAAAATAAAATAAATTAAAATAAAATAAAATAAAATAAAATAAAATAAAATAAAATAAAATAAAATAAAATACAATAAAATACAATAAAATACAATAAAATAAAATAAAATAAAATAATATAAAATAAAATAAAATAAAATAAAATAAAATAAAATAAAATAAAATAAAATAAAATAAAATAAAATAAAACAAAACAAAACAAAACAAAATAAAATAAAATAAAACTAATTCAGCCTGATAAACAATATATTGGCCATACGTATTTTAAAAATAAAAACCTTTTCTTACCGATCAGAAGCTAATGGCTGGAAATACAGTGTACCCTTGGCTGCATCAAAGGCCAATCCAATAATACCATCCATTATGAAAAATTTGTCATCCAAAATTTGCACTAAGCCCAAATCTGGATCGGGCCACATAGCAGGATGCGCCAAACGCCAAACCATATCACGTGTGCCATCGTAAACGATAATGGCTGCAACGATAATGAACAAAATTAAAAATGTTGAAAGAAGGCTCAGCTTAAACAAAATGTTTCAGATAAATACGTATAAAAGCTAAGAACTAAGAAAAATACCTTACCAGGTTTAACAGTATCCGCAATATAGACAAACACGTCGTCGCATGTACCCGATGTTGATGTGGTTTCATCGATTATTAAATTTACCAAAATTGATTGATTGCGCAAAACGTCATTCTGAATAATTTTAAAAATAAACAAATGTAATAATATTTATTGATTTAATATGGGCTTCAAATTATGCTTACCGGTATTTCTATGCGCCTAACTACTTGATTTGTATTCAAATCAAATACCAATATTTTAGGTTGACAAGTTTGTTCGGAATCTTCAAATGTGCGCGAAACGCCAGCATCCAACACCCATAAACGATTGCAAGAGTCAATACGCATGCGATAAACCGAAACCAAATATGGATCGCTGCAGCTGAAATTGGCGAGACCACTCACTGTATACGACCAATCGGGATAGGCCTAAGTTATAAGAAATTAATATTGAAAAAATACAAAATAAAAAAAGCAAAAACGCTTAATTGTTGCAATGAAATTAATTTTTATTTTATTTTTTTTTTTGTCTTGTGCTCGATTTCTTTCTTCTTTTATTTACCTGCAATGCTGGTGATTCGCTGTAGTCCGACCTCTCTACATAACTAAGTGTTGCTGGTACGCCTGCAAAAAGTTTAGGTGTGGCAATGAAAATGCGATCGTAGCCGACTACCATACTCGTTGGCACCACATTCAATTGATTGAAGTAATTCAGATCGTTGACAGGCGCATGCGGTGGAAAACGAAATGGGAATAATTTCCATTGCTTCACAATCTCCAAATTGGAACGTACCGTCAACGAGAGCGCAACTGTGCTAAGTAATAAATTGCAAGCAATCAACAAAGTTGCTAAGATACCAACGCTAAATGCTCGCCACATATTGACACTCGATAGTTGTTGAGATTGTTGCTATGAAATTACTGTGATTGATCGTATGGCGCCTTTGAAATCGATTGACTGACAGTTGGCTGGAAATACTCCTTTTTTTTTATAATTTATTTATGGCACGTTGCTATGCTGCAAAAGTATGAAAGAAACGTTTGAAGGAATTTTATTTTAAGTTGCTTGTGTGACATAATAAAATGCACTATTCATGTGGCAGAGTGTAATTCGATAGGTATTGAGGTATGATGAATATATAAATATACAAAAATTCATATTTTAAATCACACCCCCTCAGATTTTTATGACATTTTGCATAACCACACTTCTCTTGGAACCGATTTACCCGTCTACTGTCTCACATGAGTTCCACACCTCCACAGAGATATGAAAGGCCTCATATACTTAAGCATATCGAGTTACACTCCAGCATTGTTTACAGCACCAAGTAAAATCTCCATGTGTTCCGATGTGTAAAAACTTTTATCCAGCGAGCTGTGTCAACCACAACATCGCCAAAGAAAACTTTAGTCTTGACATGCCTTTAATTTATGTAGGCCCATGAAAGGAGAACCGCATCAGTCTAAACACAGCTCTTATACTAAAAGCGTATTGGGGTCTAGTATTAAAATCTCTCTCCTCTTTCCATGCAGGAATGAAATACATTTATTAACACTTTATTATATTTTTAGCTCGTTCCTCATCATAAAACTTTATTAAATATGCATATTTGTCCAATTAAAATTATTTAATTAGTTTTACCGTTTCGCTAAAATACAAACATGCTCGTAACACATGTCAGATAATCTAATGCGATACATATTGACTTGGAGTATAATAGTGAAAGTGAGACATATATGTATATAAGTACACGGTGAAAAATTTGGGCTTAATTGATGAGTGAATTCCAAACCTTTCAACTATCAATTTCGCATTTTTGTTTCATTAAAAACTTGGTTCATATTGATTAAAACTAATAATGATTGGTAGGTAATTATATTTTGTTGTTCTCAGAAAAGCTAGCTGCATTTCAATGATTAATATTTTAGTAATATAAAAAAAATTTAAAAATTAATTTAGTAATAGTGAATAATGATTAGTAAACAAATTTTGCTATAAATGTTTCTTAACTAAAATGTTGTTTACATAATTTTTTTCTTTCATGGGTTTAATTCATATAATACTTATATTTAAAGTTGATGCTGTTGATCCCAATAATTAATAATAATCAAATAATTTAAAATAATCAACTAATTGAAAATAATCACTTCTTTAAATTTTCTTATCTTATTCTAATCGATTGATTAATTTTTATTATATGATTATTTTCAATTTTCTGATTACTTTTAATTACTTGAATATTTTTGATTATATGACTTTATATAAGAGGTAAGTTTTAAATTACTATGGATTATTTTTTAATGGGTAATGACTATTTTTTGTAATTTTTTTTTAATTAATTAAGAGATATTTATGTAATTTTGAATTAATTTTAATTGATTTATTAATCTTAATTATTTGATTAATTTTGATTGTTTCTTTAATTTTAATTGATGAAATAATTTTAACTACTTGATTATTTTGCGTTATTTCTTTAATTAAACAACTAATAGTTTCTGACTAAGACAAATAAAATTTATTAATTATCAAAATTTAAAAAAAAAACAGATTGTTTCTCTTTCTCTTAAATTTAATTTTTGTTTATTTCTGAAACATTTTTTTGGTCAGGCAAATTTTTTCAAAGCATGTATAAGAGTGGTTGTTTTTTTTTTCCTGCCCACTGAAAATATATTTTTTTTTTTAAGACTTTCTAGCTTGAAATTTAAACCCACTTAACCGCACCCTTTTTTCAAAACTGCCCTTGTTTTACAAAAAACTAGAATTAAGTGATCAAAAAACGTTTTAAAATTGGTTCAATTTTTTCACCGTGTACTTATGTGTGGTAAGTAATTTGAACAAACTTACGCATCATTGACGGAAACAAGTAAAATGCACATTTCAATGAGTTGTTACATAAAATTCGCGCTATGCTTTGACTAAAAACGCATTGCGGGATGAAGAGCAAAGCAACGATGAGCACAATAAAGAAAACAACAACAACAAATCAAAACAAAATACTCAAAAACGTATACAATGTGCTTTATGTATGTATGTATAAATGTACGACTACATGTAATCTTCGCATACAAATTGTTATTAATTTTTTTTTCCTTTTTCGTTTACTGTTTATCGCTGCAAATCTTTTTTGGCGCCAATTTGTTTGTTGCTTTGCTGTTGAATTGCAATTTTCGATTGACCACACTGGCTTGCACATTAACCTCCGCGCTACACTGCAGCTAAACGATTATTCAGCTACCCAGCAGGCAAAGTGAATGCAAAACAATTTTTAAAAAAGTGTTTTTGACACTAATCCATTTAAGTACATATATTTGTCGGTCTGTCTGTATGTTTGTGCGCGAATCAAACAAAAACTGCTTAATGGAATGGAATAGAACTTTCACTGTTGCATTAATAGAGGCCTACCTACAAATTTTATGAATAGGTGTGCTACCAGTTTTGGAGTATATGGAACAGGGTGACGCAAAATATGTCAATAAGTAGAGAGCTAAAGCGTGGAAAAAAAATACTAATTGCAGGATTGAAACCATCTGACGTACATTTACACAACACTGTATGTATTTCGATAATATTCATGTATGTATACTTATAGAATGCATTTCAAATTTGCACATTTATATTTTAAATAATCGAGCATTCATAGTATGAAAAAATTACTTATTAAGTAGTGAGGTTAAAAAAAATTAAGCTGGTGTCGTGTTGTGTGGGTAGTGTTGCTGGCCCAAAGTAAAATTGCAATTTGCAAATTTCAAGAAGATATCACAATGAGCTAAATTTTTTTTATGTACATGGGTTCAATTTGTCTTTTTTTTTTCTAGAAAATTTTCAAATGAATAAGTCTAAAGCTATCTTGACTCCTATAAGTCATTAGTTGAACAAAATATAAAAATATAAATTAAGCAATTAAAATCAAGAATTAATCTAGATACATATGTATATACTTCTGCACTTATTTTATTTGCATACAATCAAGTTAACTATCGGTTTCGATTACAATTCGAAAGTAGCAATATTGACCAAACGTTTTGCTAAGAAGGATGTAATGTTTTGTCTGAAATTGCAGGTTTACATAAATGTTATCGTTTTTTAATTACACATTGACAAGAATAAACATAACTAATGCTTGTAGCATGATTTGTTAATTAAACATATTTCGCCACCATTAAATGAACAAGCCATTTTATATACATATTTATTTATTCGGGCGCCATGTGTAGCGGACTCCAACTTCTGATCGATCAATAACAATTATGAACAAGTTTTATTACGCTATAATTTCGAAAATAATAACCAATTTGCAAGCAAATTAATCAAAAGCATGCTAAGTGCACTGAAAAGTGCAAGGTGTGGTGTTGCAACAAAATCTTTTAAGTGATTAATATCGTCAAATGAAGTCGCAATTATGTACGCCTACTTGACAATTGAACTAGATTATTTTTGATGTATAAATTAAGAACGAATTGGTTTTGGGCAAAGTACATAGGATCTCTGTTGAATGTAAAAAGTTGAAAGGATGAACCTGTGATTTATTTATTAAAGTCTGCTACGTTGGACTACAAATGCAAGAAGACTATCGGGTCCAAACTAGCACACACGCGATTTAGAAAGCAGAAGAAGAAAAATGATCCTATCTAAATAGTTGGAAATAAAAGATAGAACATGACTTGGTGTTCCCAATTGAACTCATTTTTAGACAAAAATGGATGACTCGCTTGTTTTGTTAGTCGAACAACAAATTTGGCGTATGCGTCCAAAATCAATGAGAACTGATGTAGTTGAATTTTAAAGAGTTTGAAATTTATATCGTTCTCGTTCTCTTTTTTTTCAACCCAATAAACATACTTTGGGTTGCTCTCCAAGATTTTGAAGACTTTAATATGTTTATATGAATATACAAAAATAATTGTTATTCGTAGTCTGTGATTAGTCGAAGGTCAAGGGTAAGGGCTATAAAGAAATATCTTTTCCTGGCGAATATGATTCGAAATAATCATGGAAATTTTTTTCTTTAAATACTCCAAGCAACCTCGATAATTCATATATTTCATTTCGTCAGATATCTTAATTTTTTTTTATTTTATGTACACTAGGGTGGAGTGAAAACTGTTTTTTCATCAGGCTGCATTCTAATAGCGAAATTCTGGTGCCTTTTGGGCTTAAATTATGTCTGGCAAAATTTTTGGTCCAATTCGGATTAGAGTAACTGCCTCCGCATCGGTGAATATACGAATGTTCCCAATTTTGCAAAACACTACTTCATATAGGTACGTAAAAAATTAGCATTTTTCATTTTTTCGATTCAAACTGTTGAATTACACATTATACTAATTCCTATAAATATTTTTTGCCTTTATCTCTTTAAGTATCTTCAGTAGTTTGGCCACAATGCCAAAAAAAGTTCAAAAAACTTTGAAAAAATAACGAATTTTTTTTTTAAATTTCAGATTTAACCACTTTAAAATCGGAAAAAGTCTACGGACGAAAAAAAGTTAGCCCTTCTATGTTGTAGTAAATTCAATTAAGAAAATGTTAAGCGTACTAGTACAATGTTATGATGTGCCCTTGACTTTATAAGTCCTGCTATATTGAAAGTCTTCAATCAAAAATTTTTTGTTTTTACCCAAGAAATTTTCCGGAATTTTCATTCTTGGAGAGATTTTTTTGTCGAGTAGTGTTATATATTATATGAATATTTCACCATATACATTTTAGCGTTCTTATAAATTTTGAAGGCACTGCGGTGGCAGAAGACATTGACCGATTTCAATAAAAAAAGAGGATATTTTTTTGTTATTATAAGGCACCTATCCCCCCCTATTAGAACCCTGAAAGGTGAAACAAATTTTTTTCCATATGTTCACGCTCCAGCCTAATGTACACACCCTGAAGCTCATGCCAACCATAGATGCTTTCTTATTTATGAAGCTGAATTTTTGCATGATTGCATAGATTGGCTTCATGCTCTTTCTACCTGGTTTATCCTTTTAATCAAGTTATTATTTTGGAAAAAGGTCAAATCCTGCGGGTTTCACTAAATATACAAAAAAAATTTAAAGTTTACTAGAATTAGGTGGCAACGCTACCTAGTAATATTTTTATGAACTACGTTTAGTTTCGTAACTTTCTTGGGATGGATACCTCCCTTAATACACGTAGCAAAAAATTGCATACAGGTGGCAATCTTAAAAAACGTACTAATTGGCAGCTCTTATTTGATATTTTTATATGTCCTAAAGAAAACCGATCCATGTTACTTGAAAGAAAATTAAAAAAAAAAGTTCTTGCTAAAAAGAGGTATTTAAATCACATAATAACTCCAATTAATTTTGGTAATTTATTATATACTTTTATTACACATCAACATAGGCCATTTTAACAAAATAAACTTGCTTTGATACATTGTATGGTAGTTTAATTGCTTTGGCCACTCCTTCTAGGCGCAAAAACTGGAACAATTAAGACATTGATTGAATTCAAAATTTGTGGTTTATTTTTACCCAAAACAAACGAATTGAATATGAAACGTTAAAGCATGAATGTTTAAAATAAAATATTCAGCAACAACTGCTGTCAAAATAAAATTTGCTACTTAGTTTTTCAAAGCCCGAAAGAATACAATATATACATTAGACCGTTCGCATGTTTTGGTTTTTTTTTTTTTTATTCTTATATCTTTTATAATAATACTTAGTTATTTTAAATGTTCTCGTTCGAGTTTCTAGACAATATAAACTTATTTTCTCTCAAATAATTTATAATGAAATGTTCTTTTGCTGTGTTTTGATCATGAATTCTCAGTCTAAGTCCAACATATTTGATATGTTGACCCATCTTTAACTACACAAAAACTGCTAAAGGCTCTCTGAGCACTCTTTTATACATATATTCAAAGTTTATATTGTTTTCGTTTTTTCTCGCACTGAAGTACTAGGAAATTTTACACCTCTGCTTCCAACAAACAAAAAAAAAAAAATCGATCGAAAAGGTGAGAAGCTAGCCAATCGGTTGGGCCTTATGTTTGTTAGTCAGACCCCAACAAAACGAAATTGTGAAACTTTTTGAGTAAAAAAATAAAAGAAATTTTGTATGGTCTAATAAATTTGCATATTTACATATGCATATGTCCGAGCATGACTTCTTGTGTATTTGGTCATATTAAGGATGTTGCGAATATTGCCTTTCAGCCGCATATATGTACATATATTGCATTATTTCGACATTCGCACTCGCAACGGATTTTGCGAATACCGCTCTCTTATGTTTATAAATTTTTTAGTTAATTTTAGAACGTCTCTGAAACTCCACAACTGGGTAGTGTATTGAATACCAATTATCTGTTCTTAAAAAATAAACTAAAAAGAGGGTTGGATAACAAAGACAGTAGCTGAAGCAGCTCAAGGGTGCATACTCTGCATTAGACTGTTACAGAAAATTAATATTTTATTTGAATTTCAGACATTATTGCAATATTTTACCGGGCAGGTTTGCATTTTTTTTTAAAACTTAAAAATTTAAAACCTATTCGCTGTAAAAATTAACTGCCTATTAATTTTGTAGGAAATAGATTTCTCTACAAAATAATGTGAATTTCGTAATTATTGAGCTCAAGGCCAGATTATAAATAAAAAACAATTGTTTTGTTGTTACAATTTATTTATATATCAATATTTCGACCTCAGTCTGAAGTCATCATCAGGACTGCAAAAAACAATACCAAAAAACACATACATATGTACATATAGTAAAAACGCAAAAAAATATTTCTAAAATTTAAAAAGTACAACTTACATCTTTAGCTGTGCTTAAAAGACTAAAAATGCGAAAGCAAATAAATTAGAACAAGCAGCAATTTTAAAACAAGGAATGTAAATAAATAGATGAAAACCGTAATTGTAAACAAAAAACATATATGTAAAAACAATACACTGAGCGGCGAACAGGTGTAAAGCAAAACCAAAAAAAGTAATCACAGTAGCATGTGTTGTTGTAGCTGGAAGAGAGGACTCTCACGTGTGTGTTTGTATGTACGAACGTTCGCTGTGCTTTAAAATTAAGTTGCGGTAGACGTGAGCGCAGTGGTCAGTGTCCGCTTTAAAATTCATTCTTTTGTCATTAGGGGTGTCCACAATATGAAGCATTTCTAACATGAAGCGTTTGTTGTAATTTTTCTCCTCTTCTAAGATTTTGATGTTGTCGAAGTCTGGGTAATGTCCTGTTTCTTTGCAATGGGATGTTAAAGCCGTTTTGTTGTCCGAAAAATTGTTCCTTAATTTTATGTTTGATTTGTGAGCGGATATCCTTGTCTTTAGTTTAGATTTAGTAGTACCCACATATACCTTGTTGCATACGTGGGACCCGTCGCCATTACAAGGAATCTTATACACAACATCCGATTTTTCCAGCTTGGGTATTGGGTCTTTTAGTCTGCTGAACACTTTTCGAAGTGAATTTTTGTATGTAAAGGCTAGATTCACATTCTCTTTATCATACATTTTTGAATGTCTGATCCTCTCAGACAGCCCCGGAACATAGGTCACAGACTTGTAAATTTTGGTATTTTCATCTTTTTTGTTAGTGTCGTTACCAAGGCGGGAGTAATAATTGTAGATCAATTTGTTAATTAGTTTAGTAGGAAAGTCATTGTCCTCCAACGTATGCTTTATAATTTTAATATTTTTGTTGTGATAAACTGTATCGCTAATGGAGAGAACCCGTCTCACAAAATTACTGGCAGTGTTCACAATTATTTTCCTTTCATGTTTTGAATGAAAGTTGATCAGTCTACCAGAAGCAGTCGGTTTTTTGTACCAATAACCAATGTAATAATTATTTTAAAAATGTCAAGGCCAAAAAAAAAGTTTAATAACAAGCATTTTTATTTTATTTTTTTTAATTAATTGTTAAAAGTTTTCAATTCTAAAGGAAAACTAAAGATTTTTGTTGAGATTTTACACAAACAACAAGCTTGTGTTTCCGGTCTTTATATTTGAAGTATCCTGGTTCGGTACGAGCTATAGACCTATTAATAATATTTTCTGTTGTTTTTGGGTTTCTTAATAATTTTTTATTACTTATTAAAAGTTTTTGTTGAATTGAACAGGAAAAATTTAAATTAAAGATTTTTATTAAAAAAAAAAATTTCGCAATTTAAAATGTTTTTAAGTGCCAAAAAAATTTTTTATAATCATCATTTTTTAATTCAATAAAAATTAGATACAGATTTTTATTACAGGAAAAAAATGTCTCAATTTAAAATGTTTTTAAGGTGGCAAAAAAATTTTTATTTTAAATAATTGTTAATAGTTTTTAATACAATAAAAAGGGAAAACTGGATTTTTATTTAAAATTTTTTTTTTTTTTTATTTAAAATAAAAAGTTTCGCAATTTAAAATGTTTTTAAACTGGCAAAAAAAATTTTTTTTATGATAATCATCATTTTTTTAATTCAATAAAAAGGAAAATTAAAGATTTTTATTAAAAAATATATTTTCTTAATATAAAATGTTTTTAAAATGATGAAAAAAAAAATTTTTTATGACTTTCATTCTTATTTTTTTTTTTTTTAATTAATTGTTAAAGTTTTCAATACAATAAAAATTGAAAACTGGATTTTTATTTAAAAATTTTTTTTTTTTAATATAAATGTTTTAAAACTGCCAAAAAAAAATTTTTTATGACTATCATTCTTATTTTTTTTTTTTTTTATTAATTATTAAAAGTTTTAAATTCAATAAAAAAGCAAAAATTTTAAATTTTTATTAAAAAAAAATTCTTAATGTAAAATGTTTTTAAAATGTACTAAAAAAAATTATAAAATAATGCCCCCTCTGTCTACATAGGTTCTTCCCCACATATAGATTGGCTGAAAACGTCTGAACTTCTACTTTTAAAAATTATTTACAAGTTTGAAATACATATGTATGTATATAAAAACATTTTAGCAGGCTATAGATAGTTCACATTAGCTTCTTGCAATCTTATCACCAAAAAAACTCAACTTTTCACGCTCCTAAAAGCTTTCGTATACAATAATACAACATTCGTAACATGCCTAAATTCTACACAAAATGCGAGGTAGTTGAATAATTTGGAAGCTGAAGTGTTTAGCTTTAAATGACGCCTTCATTCATACGAACCGATGTATGTATGCGGGCATTCAAGTATGAACAAGCCTCCTTAACGCTACATGGTCTACGTAAATTTGCAATGCAAAACTGTCAAAGTGTAAAGTTATCGTCAAGAAAATAAACAAACAAAAAAGTGGACACCCATGAAAGTTGTACAAAGTCGCGCGCGCGCTGGCAAGCCAAACAAGACTATAAAACGTTTATGTTAATGGCCAAGCACAAGCAACGTTCACAAAACGGCTAAAACAGTTTTCATGCTTAAACGTTTTGTGTTGTTGTTGTATTGCTGCACGTGACTTTTGTTGTATACGGTTGACGTTGGCTGTTGGTACTGCGAAAGATACTGCGCAGCCGTAACTGCACTATTGCGCAGAATCAAAATGATAGATTACAGTTGAGTGTGTTGGCTGTGCCGGTAAAATTGAAAGCGCGAGTGAGTTTTTTTTTTATCGTTTTTGCAAAAAATATGTTTATTTTTTATAAATTTTTTTTTCTTTTTTTTTGTAATTTTAGTGCAAGTGGTGTTTAATTTTTTTATACGCTTTTTACTTGAATTTGATTTGTTAGGTATTGTTGTGTTCATTTATGGCTATTGAATGGTTTGTTTGCGAACATTTCGTGCTTTGAGACATTTTTTAAGCACCGAAAATTGTTGCTCAATTGGTTCCTTACTTCGTCATTTATGGTTAGATTTCATGAACTTTTATTTGTAAACTTGAAAAAAAAAAGTAAACTATGCTTATTGACCATTGTAAGATAAATCAGGGAGTCATGTTTGTTACTTGCGCAATCAGCGCTTGCATGTGTGCTTTTGCTTTTGTTTGCTAAATAAAGTTTGCAATGCACCCAATTTAGTTTAATTAAAAACTCGCCACTTTGCAGTTGCATAATGCGCCGTCAAGATTTTTTGTTAAGTGGAATATATGTATGTATATATAGTTTTAGTTAAACATGATTTCTATGTAGATCACCGGCTTCATACTGCGAACGTGAGCGATAGGCATGTTATTGAACAAAAATATGTTGTAAGAATTTTCGTTGCAGCAACATAGCGTGGGAACATGGCTACCATTACTTGACATGTCAGGAGGAGATTTATCTCAGTAGCCCTAAAGTGTTTTGTACATATGTAAATCGATTTCTATATTTAAAATTTTTTTATTTTTATCTGCAGACTAAACTTCGCAGATAGTCTCACCATACTATCTGATAATTGTATCCTCGATAATCTGATAATTATTCACTTTACCTTCACCTGTAAAATTCTAAATTTCCTAAGGAGATGTCAAGCTTTTTAACAGGTTTTATAGTTCTAAATTTTTTTTTACATTTTAACCGCATTTTGCCCGTTAGAGTAAATAGTAGTGTTTGAAAAAAGTTGTTTGCCTTCTTGTATAAACAATTTTAACCCTTTAATATTTTTAGCAATATTATTCATATTTTTTAATCATTTTTTTATTAATAAACGATTTTAGTTGTATGAAAAAGAAAAATATGATAAAACTGTATAGATGAGCTTTTATCGCAAGTCCATTTCGGCAGCTGATAGGCTTTTGCATTAGAAAAATTTATGCATGTTCTGTTAACATGAGGGCTATTAGAACAACAGTATATTTAACAAAAAATAATGTGAAAAAATTTAGATATCACTTTCAAAAAGCATACAAACCTAGACTCATAACGCTTTTCGTGGTAACAAACTCCATAATATTTCAAAATATTTCAGCAACTTTTTTTTTAAGCCCCTCATATTTGATAGAAAGTGTTGACCATACGTGTCGCCATATGAAATTTGAATGATCATGTCCGATGGATCAATTTTAATTATTTCATATTTAAACAAGAAAGAGCTCACGCTCTTCAAATCAAGCCAACAATAATAGAAAGCCTGGTCGAATGAGCCTTTTTTCTATGCTTGGATCGTAGTTAACCCTTTCGGACCTAGTATTATATGTAAATACGTCCCATCAAACGTTTTCTTATAGCTGGCACTACCTTGGAAGCTAATGCCAAATTTATTTATATTCCTTTTAATTGAAACTTTGCAGAATTGCGAGAAAATGTAATGAAGAGGATATGGCCATCCCCTTGATTTCTTTCCCATTCAAAAGGGTTAAGATAACCTAAAACGAAATGCTCAGAAAAGCATGTAATAAATTTTAAGGAAAAATAATGCATGCCCTTATACGACAAATGGTCATTGCAAGAAAAGGCGAAGTTTGGGTGCTAGCGAACTCAACTTTTCACAGTTTTGTAAATACAAAAATTCGAAATGGTTCTAGCTCTAATGTATTCTACTCTTATTAATTCTCTCCAAATACTTTTTTTATGTTAAGAAACTAAACTTATTTTTTGAATATTGAATAGAAGTATAGGTTTATGCAATTAAAAAGTACTGTACCCATCGCGAGTCTATACTTTTACGTTTGTGGTGGCGCTTAACGGGTTAAGCTTAGTATCAAAATATTTCGGAGTTTTGTTCATCGCGGCACATAGTCTACTCCAAATAGATTACTAAATAAATCATAAGCAAATTCTTCCAGTTTTATGATTTCCTCTCGCAAGTTGTGAAATTATTTTTGGAAGCAGAAACATTTTAATTTCAAAGTGTTGGCGACATAAAAATAAATCAATTTATTTTACATATTAAGTTGACATTATACTAATCGTAATATTAAACAAAACAGGCACAACACAGCGGGTGGAGTATTTAATCCACATTTGCAATATCCAATAGTAGTAGTGAAGTACCGGAAAAAATTAACATGATAGCTAGCACTTTTGCTTACAATAATCACATTCGCTATTTTACACCTTACAACGCTTTCCACCTTGTTGCTTTCACGCTTTGTAATTCACTTTGACGTTTGCGCAGACATACAGCTGATCATGCCTCATTGAATTTTTCCTTTCACTCAAAACATTTTCATGCATGCAACTGCAACTATGTACGATTATCTACATATCAGCGAAAAACAATCCTAAGCTGTGTGGAGCATGTGTGCTACCTCAGTTTTCTTTCTCTGTCAAATTAATGAAAGAATTTGAAATATTATAATGCTATACAAGTATGAATATACGTCTCATATTACGACTAGGAAATATAATTTAATTCTCACTTCAACAACTTCACGCCCCACAACTTGGCCATAATTACACGTATTTGCATATTCATTAGCATTTGTCTTGACGGTAAGTTGAAAAAAAGAATTATTTGTAGAGTTCGCTTGATCACATTTATACTTAGTTGTGCTTTTGATTAGAAATAAATTGATTTGTGGGAAATCGGTTTTTAAAGAAAATTATGAATTTTTATTTATTAATAAAATTTGTATACCTTTGATGAACATGAAATGGTATTAAAACTTTGGTCCGATGCTTTTGAGTATGAGAAGAAAAAGAAATAGGCCCACCAATAAGTATACCGAAGTGATCAGGGCGATGAGCTGTGTCTAGTTAATTTTGGAGATATCTCGATGATTTTGGTATGGAGCAGCCATTTTGTATTATTTGTCGGAACCACGATGATCGGACCAATACAACGCATAGATCCCATACAATCTATTGTTCCGATAAACGGGTTTTGGCCTATAACTCTTTGAATTGAAAATCTAGGAACGTAAGATTTTGCAGGTTTGGTATCTATTATATATTTAATGTGTGTAGCTCCCATACAATCGTTTGCTCCGATAAATATGTTTTGGACTTTGTATCTTTAAATGAACAGTTTTGAAGAGTTTGTACCAATTGTAGTTAAGGATCGGACACTTGAAAAGTTATGCGTATTCATAAAAGATAAGTATATAGCCGTCGTTTCAGCCGAAGACCGTACTTTCCTTACTTTGTTTTTTTTTTTATTGAAATACTTACTTTGACATATGCCAGTTATGACAAAAAATACGAGTGCTGCCATGTTTAAAAATTTCAGGTGCACTGTCAAAATGAGCTCCACTGGTTTTCAAACTGCCATAAAATTTAACCTTAAATTATCTCGATCAAAGTTCCCAACTGGGTATACAAGATTTTTGGTTAACCCAAACATAGCCACGCCTTCTTGTTCAATAATAATTTCCAGCATAATTTTGACTACTAAAAACACCAACTGTCGATTAATGGTTGGCTTGAGCGCTCACGTGCCTGCCTTAAATCGCTGTTAAACATAAAAAAAAGTTGTGAATTCTATTAGTTCGTGTAAAGATTTAGTCAACTAGTTTTCATTTAATTAGCCAAACTCTATGGCTTGCAAATTAATTACTTCAGTCATAACATACATATGTATGTTTATGTACATGGTATGTTTGCATTGAGTTTTTCCAATTTTCATATGCCAGCAGACAAATGCTATTGGGCTACTATGGATATGGAATTACTCAGCAAGCAACTAAGGTCAGTTCTGAGCTCTCTATGTGGATTGAAAACGTTTGGTTGGGCGCATCATTTTAAATGAGCAATTTTAGGCTATCGTCCTATACACTTACGGTACAACTTCCAGTCAATGAGGCAGAGTGAACTACTCGCGGGTTACTCTCTTTGAGACTAGTATGACTAATTTTCTCGTGATTAATTCCACAAATGCTTGGCATACCAATAAATCGCTATTTGCTGCTATTTTGGAAAATGTTAATTTTCTGCTACAAATTTTCAATACCACCCAACTAGCCGCCGATTACAACAAATATTACATTGGATGGTCATATCTTGAACTTGTATCCCATGCTGTAAGCTACTAGTCTCAACAACATGTTTCACATTTTTTTTTTTTGTTTTTTTTTTGTTTTTGTAATTCACTTCATGATTATGTGTTGCTTTAGTAATTGCGCCTACCAGCACGTAAAGCCAAAGAAATAAGGAAAACATTGAAACTATTTAAAATTGCTATTCACTTGCAGTTTGAACACTTGCCGCCACAGCCACACTGTCAAACGGTTGTGAAAATATCAAAACCGGTTAAATCAGATCCTGCTGCATTCATTAACGTTTGGCGTGCGTGTTGAATTGACACTCGGTTAATTTATGTGATGTGATTATGAAAGCAATCATAGATTGGATTCAAGTTTAAGCAAACCATATTTTTGATAAATTAGAGCCATCAACTTGAAAAAATTAATATAAAAATTATGTAGCAAGCTTTTGAGTTAAAAGACTGGTCACTGAATTAAGTGGGTATAGGCTCTTCTTTTTGACTGACATCCGTTTGTAGTTAGGTGGGTTACGATTTTCTTGAAACTTAATTGATTAGGCTTTTTCTTAAAAATGTGAGAGACCTGACCGCATTTAAATTCACTGACTTATGTATCTAAATTTGGTTCGATTGCTTTATTCTCCCCTACTCCTGTCGATCCACTCCTGGAAGGTTCTGAAAAATTAGATATATGAAAAATCACCCCGAAGAAGTTTGAAAGTGGACTCTCGAGGGATTAAAAATTTCCAAAATGAGAGTCACATCTGCAACAGGTTTCTATTGATGTTGGAATTGAACTTGTAACCTTTGGTATGGAATAAAATCCCACTATTCACCACACGCAAGCATAGCAAGTGAAAATGCTCTGGCGGTTAGAAAAAAAGGAAAACTAACGGAATTTTACAGTTACTGGCACTCCTAGCTTTCTATGAATTACACAACTTTTGTCTTACAAGCAAAGGAAACACTTTTCAGCCGGTTATTCACATTAGCAAAGCTCAAAATCTTGGTCCGTTAAAAGAGCACATAAAATTTTAATAAAATTCGACCATGTAGTCTAGGTTAATGCCAAGGTTAGAAAGAAAAATTGCATGTGCAAATTAACCGCTAGTCATATTTGTTGTAAATAGCTGTAAACATGTGGACGGACATATTAAAAAAAAATTAATTAAAAATAGTGGTTGCGTTAACTTTTTTATTTGTAAATATAGACTCGATTGCGAACAGAGGCAGTGAGATAACCATATACTCCACCACCGTTGTTTGCTTGTTGTTGTAATATCTTTTATTAGTCAAAACAAGCGTGGAACATTTCAGCTATTCCGCACGCGCTGCAAACGCGTCAACAATTTGGAACGTTTTGTGCGATGTGATAAAAATATCAATGCGCTACAATGGTTTGCTGTAGCACAATTACAACAACAATGTACCTACACATATTAGTTTTTTATATCGAGCGGCAAAACATTTTTTTGTGTGTTTAAGCATTTTAAAAAATGTGTTTAAATTTTCGAAAAATTTTGTTACTAATTTCACACGCAGTGGATGAACAAAGTGACTGCCAGGTAGGGAGAAAACCACAGTGCCGCTAGCTTTATGGTTAGCAATGAGTGCTAAAATTTTTTTGATAAGGAAACCTAAAATTAACGTTTTCTATTTAATTCATTATAAAAATTATTATTAATGGCCTTGAGCTCATTGTTTGTCATGGGTAATTCAAAATTAAAATATAAAACTGTTTGGGGAGGCCCTACGTTCGACCCTGCGGTGGAATGCGTGGTAGTCGAATTTACAGAGTACCGATGTGTAGTCGAATCGATTTTTGCTTTCGAGTAGAAAATATTTTCGAATAAAACTACAGAGTAAAAGCACGGTTCGGTTTTGTTATTTTTTGTAAAATGTTTATTGTTACAATTTAAGTTGAATGTTTTAATATCTGAATAAAAAAAATGTGTAGAAAATTAAAACTATTCGAATAATTTTTTTTTTTTTTTTGCAATCGACTAAACTTAATTTATCAACAAAAACCGTTGGCTTCACTTGCCTATCACTTGGCCATTAGGCATGTTTGCTTTAATTTCAATTTCTTAACTAATCCTCGTTTATTTCTATACACTGAATAGCATTAGTTTGGCCCTTTAAAGTGTGCAGGTTAAATAAAATTAAAGCAGGCAAAAATAAATAAAACAAAAGAGTTATTAGCATATAAATGAAAAGCCGACTGATGGCCAAGTGATTGGTAAGCGGTGCCAAAATTATATTAATGGACCTAGGGCTATTGTGTTTTTGTTTTTAATTTACTACACATTTTCTATTCATAACAAAATTTTCAAATAAAATCATAAAAATTTGGATTTTATGGAAAAAAAAACCAAAGCACGCGCTTAAACTCGAAAAATAAATGTCGTTATTTAGCTTATATAATAATTTGTAGGATTTTATAAAATTCAAAAAATTAAATTCCACATTTAACAATATTATTATTTTAAGCAAAATTTTTATCTTTCAATATAGTAATAATTATTGTTATCATTTTTTCAATTCTTTTCAGTTTTATTAACTGTTAGTTTACTGAAATTTACATACAATTTTTTTTAATAAAACACAAACACTTTTAATTAGTCGTTTTTTTTTTTTATTTTTTTGTAACAAATTTAAAATCTTAAAAAAAAATGTTCCATTACACTTTTTATCTCCCAATTGTGCTTTTATCTCTTGTTTGTGTTATAAAATGTTTATCAAACACATAAATAATTTGCAGTCAAATCCAATCACTTTTACAACTGCACCACTTTACTTTGAACCACGTTTACAAGAGTACGAGTACAAAGAGAGGTACGTCAGCTTGGCACAACAACCATGAACCGACTGATTTTGATAATGCACCGCATGCAGTTAAATTCAGCTACGCTTTCAAAAACCAGATGCCGCAAAAAATTAATACAATAAAATTTTAGGCAATATACACATTCATAAACATACATACATACTTGGATGTTTGTATATATGTATGTATCGTCTCACACATGCCACAAAAGCGTATTGAACAAAAGCATCAGCTGTCAACGTAAATGCTACCAGTTGTGAACAATGCGGTGAAATAAATTGGCGCGCAGGCGTAACAACCCATAAAGTTTAAGAATCTTGCACTTGGCATTATACACATATAACATACGTCAACATGAATTATCGAGTATTGCTATTGTATGCAAAAATACTGCATTTACTGTATTCGGTAGAAGCACAATACTTTTAAGAATAATAATTTTTCGTTTTCAACTTTTTTATAAATGAATTGATAGTTGCATGGGTTTAGATATAAAAGCTTACCCCGTACGCTTTTAAACATTTTATTTATGATATCTTGATATGCAAAATAAAAGTTCATAGAATTCAATGCCCGTTTTGATGATGCCACCTAAGCTTTCTTGAATTTGAACGCTACACATCCTAATAATATAAGTTCTTCACTGCCTTGGCTTCAATCGAAATCTTCCTTATAACAGACCCTTTGATCAGACTATGATTTGCCAAAAATGTCGCAGGCTAATCTTTTTACAGTGCGTTTGCGAATAAATAATCGATTTTTATTAGCATAGTGCGGACATTTTTCGTTTTAAAACAAAACCAGCTTTATGAACATACATAGATATGTATATCGGTAAATTTTTTTGAAAATAAATTTAAAAGAAAAATTGTTTATTAAGAACATGATTTGTCCGTATCTGAAAATTATATCTAGTCAACTTAAGCGGTTGTAGTTGGAGATTAACCCAGATATGCCCATTGTCCTTTTAAAAGTCCAACGGATACTTTTTAAAAATTCTCGGATAAGTCTTGTGCTAAATTTTGATACACAGATGACGCTACCTGTAAGAACAGCTAAAAAGGGGAGTAACCCAATACCGTTGAGTGATTTAGTTTACAAGTGATTTTGAGTAAGTGAACACGTGTCAAAGATAGGCATAAAAAAAACATGGACACTGGCGTGAATTTTAGACTAGTTGGGTAAGTAATAATATATTCTCAGTGCAAATTTTTGAAGAATTATTCTCCTTAGACTTCTAGTTAATTATTAAAGTAAAAATATGTTAGTAAAAATTATTTTGAATTCATTGTTTTTGCTTAAAACGGCGATGTTCTTTTAAAAGGACAAAGGGAACAAAGGGATACTTAAAATTTGTTTTTTTCAGCGGACTTACTCTACATGAATTGTTGACTTATCTCGAAGAGGATGACGATGGTGATAACAATATCGTATCCATTGCTTCAAACGCCAACCCAGCAAATCCACCACATAGTGTTCGCAGGTATAGCCGTAAATTTAAGAAAAATATTATAGTCAAACAGCCGTACAATATTTACAAATACAACAAAAAAATGGGTGGAGTAGACCGTTACGACCCGAATATATGTAAGTTTGTATAGAACAAAAATAAGAGGAATAAAATGGTACTTCTGCCTTATCGCCTTTGGCCTTGATTTGATGGAACAAAATACGTGGCATTTACACAAAAAACAAGGTGGCCAATTAGACCATCTAACATGCAGAAGGAGAATTGTCAATTCCATTTTGGCAGGAGCTGAGAACAGGAAGAGGAGAAGACCATCAAATATTGAAAATATAGATTCTCGGTTTGATAGAATGCAGGCGCGTATTCAGGGGGGGGTTTCGGGGGTTCAAACCCCCCCCGAAATTTCCGAAAATTAAAAATTAAATGTCTGTACTAGAATAATTACTCTATTCACTTTTAAAACTTCTGTTAAGAAAATAGCATTAATAGAAATAATGAGAAGAAGTTATTGGTAGTCCCTAATCAATTATCAGAGGAAGTCTGAGAGGTCACAACTAAACTCCTGCAACGGTTTACTCATTTGGCGCTTTAAGAAATTCGCGCAAAACTATCAGACTTGCTCTGCATAAGATCAACTTAGCACCTCAACTACATAGCATGTTAACAATAGCAAGAGTGATTCGAACTCAAGTCTGTTGAAATTCAAATTAACTGCTTTTCGAGTTATGGATACAGCGGGCAAAAATCGTAAAAATGAGTGTCTCTCGTTATTGTAGTCACGGTTGCCATAAGTTTAACCAAAAAAATGACCACGAAGTTAAAACAAAAATACCAAAAATTACCAAGCAGTACACAACGCAGTCGTATTGAATTATCAAAGAAAGTAGCAATTAGATTGTACTTATACTTGTCAGGAGATAAAAGTTTAAAAGTAAAAGTCTGGTATGCTGTTAAAAAGAAAATGCTGAAGAAATATTGTCAATTATTTCTTGACCATGAAATTGTCATGAATAGCCAAGAAATTTTGACGTTCCGTTCTCCATGTTGAATAATTGCAACATTATATGAATTTCAATGTTATTTTATTATACATATTCTTTGTCTTTTTTTCCGAAACTTCAATTTTTCTCCATGAAATAAAGCGACAACTATTTATTTCTTGCCAAAGCCAGATTTGCGCAGGTCGCTTTTTTGTAAAAATTTTCCAGAAATTATCAGTAGAAAAGTAGAAGAGATTCTGACACAAGAAATTTTTCTTAAGCTTTTCATGTGTCATTTTATATAGAGTTTTTGGATTTCTTTTGAACAGCGTAAAGCCCTAAAAAAGAAAAATATTTTCCAATCCCAAAGGAGGAACGACCAAGCACGTTCATTGATGCATTAAACAATTGTTTCGTGTCTTTTTTCAATATGGTACATCGATATATAAAAAATGCTGCAAATCTTCCAGTTTCCGTTGCTCCTTCCGTACAGTCTTTCTCTTCCCTTCGAAGGTACTTTTGAAGTAACTTCTGAACAAATTCTTAACAAACAGGAAAAATAAATATTGTTTTGTACACCGCTAAAAGTTTTAGCCTAGATTTAAAAGTTTTTGGGGCTACATATACATTTCTTGAATTTTCAACAAAGTTCTTAACTTTGAGTTGCAGTATTTTTGTTGTGAATTTACACATACTTTCATTCAAAAATAATGAAATTAGTCTAAAGAAGTTAATTTTACTGGAAATTCCAAAAACACCCTTTGAACGCAGATATACTGGTCTAGGTGTATGACCAAACCAAATTTGGTTTAGAATTAAATTTATGCCGGTTGTCATAGAAATGCGCGTAATAAAAATTATTTAAATTTTAAACCGAAAATGTTAACAATTTTCTATTTTTTTTTTAATGTTTGGACTCGAACCGACGTGCCCCCAATCAGTGCGCAATGCTCTACCTATCGAGCTACGGTGCACTCATGAATTTTGTGCGAAAAGTACACATATTCGCTGTGTATACGACTTTTGTTGTATTTTTGTTTATCCCAGTTAAGTTTTAAATCTAAACCGCAAAAAATTTAGAATTTTTGTGGATAATTGAAAGGTTTGGAATTTATTACCAAAAAGTTTTAAAAATTATGTAAACCAATGAATGCTTTAAAATTTACGCTCAAATTTTTTGCCGTGTAGAAGGAGAAAAATTTCAAATAAATAAAAGTATAAATATGTAATATGTAAAAATATAAATATGTGTGTATTTACAGGTAATTCTTATTTACTGACTCGTTGGCCAAAACCCCCCCCGAAATTTTTTTCTGGCTACGCGGCTGATAGAATGGATCACTTTGTAGGTCAACAGGAAAAACAAACCCGATGCAGAGTGTGCCATATGAAAGTGAAAACAATTTGTATAAAGTGCCAAGTGGCACTCCACATTCCTTGTTTTGCTTCCTACCATACCAAGTAGGAATACCACTTGAAATACGTTCGCTTAGAATATGTTCGTCCTTTACTGAAAAACTGAATTATTATATGTATTTGGAAAAATCATTTCTTTTCGTTTTTTAATAAATTAGAATAAATATTGAACAGCTATTCCAAAGACTACGTTTTTTTTTCAGAAGCCTATATGCCCATTGTCCTTTTAAAAGTACACTATAAACTAACTATGTCAAATTTGCAAATCACTAAAATGTTTACTTATTTGATAAAATATAGTAGTTTTAAAGATAAATACCAAGAAAAAAATCAGCGATTAAAGAAATAAAAATTCGGGCATATCTGGGTTAATTATTAAAAAAAAATGTTTGCTTTTCAATTTATGCGTCAAACAAACTCGTTTTCCTTTCCACAAATACTTCATGTAATACCAGCGCTTCGTCGTCAGTTGGAATTTCCTCCCGATTAAAATTTGCCATAAAGATACATGAATAGCTTTTTGTTTTATTTTTACAAATTGTTGCTAAGCTGAGTAGAAGGGATGGCAATTTTTGCGGGATGATTATAAAATCCCGAAATAAATGTCGTTTTTTGCTTACGCTTCAAAAATCAAGTTGTGAAAATTTGTATTAACGATTGCTTGGATCGTCAACCTCTCGATATAAAATAATATTTCTGACAAGTGTTGTTTTTAAGCTGAAGGCGCAGACACAAAATGTTCGATTCCCTGTGGATGGCAAGCATTCTGTAATGAGTAAGTTGGCACACCTAAAGTTTAATATTTCTCTCCAAGGCTTCTCAAATCTCCCGGTAAAAGTAGTTCCAAATTGCTTACAAGTCACTAGTGTTGACCTTTTATTGGAATTTTTTGGTCGGCGTTGATCTGAGCCCACCACTATATGTACATTTACTTTCTAGCCAAATACAAAGAGCCTAATCATAATCATTTTTTTTTTTTTCATACATATATCATTTTGCACCATTTCCCTTTTATTTTTGTCATTTTAGTTCATTTTCATTTAAAAATTTAGTTTTCTTTTCAAAACTGATTGGCCCATAATTACAGGCAAACTAAAATAGAGCTTTATCTATTTAAATATGATTCTGAAAAAAATTTAATTTCATGTCTGTCATAGTCAACTTAAAACACATTTTATGTCTAAGACAGAGTTTTAGTTTTAAAATGTGCAAATCGTAAGTTTAGCATTTTAAAACGACGGTTTGTGTCTGTGGTTGTGTTTGTGAGATCATTTACTCCAATGTTGAGTTTGGCTTTTTGGCTTATTAACAGAAATTTTCTATGGTTTGTGAATAAAATATTTGACACAGGGTGACCTTGCAAAACATTAAAAAGTTCATCATATCAACAAACAACTTAATTTTTTCTCATAAAGGGACCCTCTTTCATTTCATTTTAGCTAGAATTTATGTTTATTATGATTTTGATTGAAACAACTATGGTTATATTAAATAAAAACTAGCAACAAAAACTCTCCCAAATGTAAGATTCAGCAATTTTCAGTAAGTGAAAAATGCACTTAATCCCGGTATCAACATCCCCAGTTTACATCTGGCTATATATATGTATGAATACATGTCCAAATGTTTGTTCAAACTCCAAGCGCCATGGCGGGCCAGTTATATGTATGTTGCAATAAAATAGTTGCAACAAACATAGCTTTATTCATATTTCTTTAAGCACTCAAGCGAAGAATATTTATATAAATATATTTTATATGTGTGCATATAATTATTACCTTTGACTTGTTGGCGATTTAGGTGGATTACTTTTTAAATATTTTTAAATTTATTTTTAATTGTTAAAACGTACATATATATTACATACAACAACTGGACAATCCGCTTTAAGATATGCTGTAATTAAATATTTATTTAACTGAAATTAATATCATAAAATACGCACTCAATTCATATACTAGTACTTCTTAGCCTCACGTTCATGGTAATGGCTAGTACATGTGTATATGGCTTAAGAATTAATACGTTTACTTGTACAATAAGTAATTCTTGTATTCTGACCATTTTACTTTAATTGAATGCAAGGTAGTACTTGTAGTTATTGTACTTGAATGTCTGAATTTATAATGTGTTATTGAAAGTTGATTTGATTTACCAGTTATATAGACTTGTTTAAGGCTAGAGGAACTTATCATTGTTCTTTGACTTAAGAGGATCCGGCTGCCTTACATTTGATGTCCTCGCCGCCGCGGTAAAAGCTGCCAATATCACTTCTGAATAAAAATTACACTTTTTATATTGAAATTGTTGGCGAAAAAAAAGTATTAAAATACTGAATTAAGTCCAAACTTAAAATAAAAATTTCAAAATTTATAAACTTAATAGAAGTGACAGCTTTGTCAAATTCTTTCACAGCCAAGTTTAGAAGTCTCGCACGATAAAACTTGAAAAGGATTGGAACAAATTAAATACGTCCTTTTGGAGTAATAATTTATTCAAAAGGGATGCTGATAGGTGTTTGAAAATAGTACTCATACTGGCTATCTGAGTAGGGGCATGGCCTTCCATATACAAACTGAACTTTTTTTACTCCATTTTTTTAAAGATTTTTTTGCAGAGAATTAAACCGTACTGTTTGAAGATTTTCGGTAGCATAAGAAAACATGTTGGGACGATATGCGAACAGTACTAAAATCGTGACGAAGGTGGGAGTTATTTAATTTTAATTTTTCATACTACCACAATTTTTTTGCTGACTATTTGCATATATTGACAATTTATACAGAACACATTAAAATTGTGAACAATTTATAATTTTCGACTGTAACCGGGATATCAATAAAAAAATCCTTTTTCGGCACCACGAAGTTTATTGGATCAAATAGTTATTTTATAAAATTGCAATTTTTTGTCACCACCCTGTATTTCAATTCCTATTATTGCATTGCTTACCGAAAACTTTTTTATTAATAACGGTTGCTGCGGAAGCTAACACAAAGCTCTCGCAAACTTGAATTGCCAACAAGAGAACAGAAAGCTGTATGACTGAACAGCATTTGCTACAGAGAGCTTTAAGCTTTATACTTGCCATTTTCATTTAGTCAGCGCTAATATGAAGCTTTTGTGGTAAAACATTTTGGTATAAATTGAAATTAACCCAGTAGAAAATTTATGAGTTTTAGTTGATTATGGTTGACTTGGTATTGTGTAAGTAAACAACTTACCTACCTTTTGTATTGTATGTCACTAAGTTAAACTTTCTTACCTTAAATAAATTAGTAACACAAAACACATTTATATTTGTATAATAATTTTATTATATTTATTTTTGCTTTTATAGGTAAAGTAAATAATTTTGAAATTCATTGAGCTGTTTGTAAATTCTCGTGAAAGCTTCAAGACTATTGGAAAACACAAATTTCAATTGAATTAAATTATCCAATTAATTTTTCGACTTCAAGACAACTTTTTATTTTGTTTTTAAATTGTTATTTTTACTCTGAGCAGACTACCCATCAGCGGTGATGAGTTTGATATCTACAGACCATTGAAAAACTGTTGAAAGAACTTACTCAGTGTCAAAATATTCCTGATTTTTTGATCTCTTATTTCAAGCATATTTTCTAATATGAATGCTGTGTGGATTAAAATTTAAATTATATTTATTAAACTACATATGTGCATATATGTATGTAGATGAATGAAGAACAAATTTTCTTATAACTAGCCATAACTTTTACATTTATGTTTATTTATTTTTTTTGTTTCATTCATTCATTAATTTTTAATAATTTTTACATATTTTTGTAAGTCGTTGGAGCTTAATACCAGTGCCAAAAATTCTAAGTTCGATCAAAGTGATTGAAAATGTGTGTAATGCTTTCGGACACAGTGGATAATACTCGTAACATTTTTCCAAAACTTACGACTGAGTAGCCGGATCAACATTAAATTTTTGCATGAATCATTTTAGTCCGTTCTAAACTACTTTGATTTAGTAAAAATTGTCTAGTTGTAAGAAAATAGTTTTCTAACTAATTGGCACTACATAAAAATTTAGTCACTTTGCGTAAAAAAGTACTCACATTAAAAAAAAAAACTTTGTATTCATTACTCAAGAAAAATGAAATGACATTCGAAATGTTAAATACAGAAATATTTCATGTAAATTAGAAAATTTCTCAATAGCGAAAAAAGTATTTTCAGCTCACTCGGAAACAGCCCGAATGACGAAGTTTCTTTTGCCTTTTTTTTTGGACGAAATTGAATTACAAAATCTGCAATGAGATTTAGAAAATGAAACCAGATCTAGTTATCTATAATAACAACTTTAATCCTCAATGAGTCATATGTGACTCACTACAGCGTACTGTAATAAGTTTACTGCGTCAATTGTGACTCATTTCTCTATTCGATTGAAGTGCTTTTTTTGATATATATGTACATACTTAGACGTATAGCAAAAACCCAACTTTTAATAAAATTAAATAAACTTTGGCATATTTTCCTAAAGATGAATAAACATACTGTACAGTAAGGTGGATTGACGAAAAAAGTGTTTCCAGTCCACCCCTAGGATTAAAGATATTTTGAAGGCAATCCCAAAAAAATTTTTTTTTTTTTGCCACGCCCCCCCGATGGGCTATTTACTTTTTTTGACACTACGTCGCCATTTTAAGTCCGATTTTAATGAGCCGTACACCGCTGTTCATGGCTTGGAAGCCGCAGAAGTTTCACAGAATTTAAAGGCCTTTTCGACAGACTAAAAAAAATTGGAATTTAGGTATGATGTGAAACGAGATACCGACAGTCACTACTAGAATTTGAACTCGGAATAAAAAATTATTAAGGTAAGAATTGTGGTGGCTTCCAAGCCATGAAAAACGGTGTACGGCTCATTAAAATCGGACTTAAAATGGCGACGTAGTGTCAAAAAAAGTAAATTCCCATAGGGGGGGCGTGGCAAAAGAAAAAAATTTTTTTGGGGATCGCCTTCAAAATATCTTTAATCCTAGGGGTGGACTGGAAACCCTTTTTTTTGTATGGGAACCGATCCGCACTACTGTACAGTGCCTCATAGTTAAAGTGATATATGTATATACATATATATAGGTACATAGTTGAATTTGAAAATATGTATATTAAAGGGACCTGTCGAGCTAAAACTCGTTTGATCAAACTTTTGAAGCAAAGTTTCCAAGATATTGCTACATTTGAAAATTCGTGGATATTTCAAAAGCGTGGGGAAAACTTTCATATTTGAGTCAAGAGTTTCGAAATGATTTTCAGTTTTAAAGCCTACGAAATTTTAGCCTGCCAAAGTGCAAGTCTCGTGAATACAAAATTTCGCAGATTTTTGGGAATATATTTCTCTTATTCAAGGTATTTTCTATCATATAAGATAGGAATAATAGGAATAATAGGAATAGTTGTTATTCAATTTTTATGGAAAAAAATACAAAACATAATGAAGATAGAAAAGATAGATAAACAATTTCGGCAAATTGTAAAATAAATACTTTCTTGATCCAGTCGAATATTCATGTTTTCAACATAACATACATAAATATGTGGATTCTATTCAATACGTTAGAAAAACATTAGTTATATACTGAGTATTGTATATAAATACTCAAATGTTTCAATAATACAGTTCATCAGTCTATATACAATAGTAATTTACTTATTTACTAAATGTGAACTTAAATAAAAGTACGCGCTTTACTTCAGCTTGTTGCCTCTTGCGCTTCTTGCGCTTCTTTCATAACTTGATGTGGGGCATTTCCATTTACTTGTGCAACCCTATGCTCTCTCTCTCTATTGAAAGTCTCGCGTGTACCACTACCACTCTCCAAACCAGTTGAAGTTGTCATAGATTGTAATTCTGTAGTACGTTTATCACGCTTCCTTTTACGTTGCGGATGTATTAAATTCAACCAAGCATTGCGTGGCACTTCGTCCAATAGCACAAAGTATATGAATAAAACTAGTCCTTGCAATGTCGCCGTTAGACAAAAAATATATGAAAATATAATACCAGCTTGCATATATGCGAACAAACCAAAGATCCATGATATCCCCAATAAGAAGAAGAGTAACACAGACAATTGTATCTGTTTAACAATCATTTTCTTCTCACTGCGTTGCATCGCTTGATTTAACGTATGTGATATGCTATAGAAAACATAAATAAAGATCGTAAAATTGGCTACAACAACACTCGCAACTGGCACTACAACACCGAGCGTGAGTCCCAAACCACTCGGATAACATAAGCCACTATTTGTTTGTAATTCATATTCGCTTGGTATATACGATCTCGGATCCATGCAGGCCAATAAAATACAAGGCAATAACGGTACACCCCATGCTAATATAGCCGATTTGAATATATAATGTTTGGGTCGCTCAATGCCAATAACAGTGACATAACGTTGAAATTGTAGTAAAGCAATAATCAACATCCAAGCGAATAATACCAAAATTGAATATTGCATAAATGCACCCAATAATATACAATTTATATAGAGACGATCCTCAACTAACTCTGCCGACATATCCTTGGTATTAACGAATAAGAAGATTACCATTTGTAAGGTGAGCGCAATGCATAGATTGAGTAATACTTTGGTGGAGGCGAGTGAGCGCCAACTTTTAAATAGCCCAGCTGTCACCCAAATACCGCACAAACCAAGCAATGAGAGCGTACAACCAATTACCGATATAAAATCCAAAGCACGCAAATGAATGGGTGTAATGAGAATTTCTTCGCTGATGTCGCTTTGCCGGTAGGTGCCGCCGAGTAGGAATGAGAATTGTGTTAAATGTTGAGTGTGACATTCGATGATGGATTGTTTGAGCATATTTTTGATATCGGTTTTAACGCCATTATTCACCCAAGTTGAATAGTTCCAATAACCACAGCCGGTGCCAGTTTGTGCTATAAGCGTTGGATCCATGTATTCAACGCGATTGCGTAAGAGGAAGGACAGTGGTTCTGGAAATGTATCTGCAGCGTGAAGAAAAGAAAGTGAGTTAGAAAGTTTTCAATATATAATTGTAAATATCTCTTGATTTTTGTTGTGTATATACCAAATCGACGGTTGAGTGGAATAACACAATGTTTCGAAATATTCTTCAGAAACGCCGTATACCATTTTTATTAAAAAACGACCTGCCTACGAATTTGATTCAAAAACGCCTTATATTAAATGTACTGAATTTTCGTTCAAATAGAACAAAAAAAAAATCAGCTGGGTCGTTTGAAAAATATTTTGAAAAGCGCTGTTATTGAGAAGAATCAGTGGAGCTTTTACCGAGTCGAAATTTTTTGAGAGAAGCTGACAATGCTGACGCTAATTTCCATGGAAGCGATGTGGAAAAAATAAATCGACAGCCACACTGCAAAACCCGCTAAGTCACTATTTTTCCAAAAATAAGGTTCTGAGCCTTTCCCATAGATCGTGATATTTCGCGCATAAAAATGCAGTCAAAATCGGGTTACAACTTCAAATTTCTTTCCATTGGTGAAATGTAATAACCGTCGAGCATATACATACATACATATGTTATAATTATCACAGTTTTTTCTCCCTCCTGAAAACTTTTTGGTTTTGAACATACAGGGTTTTGCAGTGAGGCTGTCGAAATACTACCTACAAAACGCAAGCCCGTGTTATAGGTTCGAAATAAAGTATAAACTCTTGGCTCCTTCTTTCATTTCTTTATTTTAATTGACTTTACACTAATCAGCAATTATCAAGCGGTTTTCAAAATAAGTTTAAGATAAAGCTTACATATGTACATAGGTGTGAGATCCGAAAACGGCAAACTTAACCCAAGGGCGAATGAGCTAATTACCAGCTATCAGAACCCCACCCCACAATTTCCTACCTACGCCATGAACCAAATAAATAATATGCTGTAGTTCAAATTAATATTAAACCATAACGGCCATATCAGTTGGCATTGAATAAATAAATAAGCCATAAATTAATTAAATAAAATTAAAAACGAAAAAAAACAACGGAAATTAATCTGTCCCCGATATATGTATATCAGTAATATGGTAGGCCATTTTCATATCAATATCTCATTATACATACTACATATATACCAGGGACCATAAAGGGTGTGAGTTTTCACACGACTTATATAAGTATACAAATAAAAGGTATGACATTTTTCTTAATAACAAATAAACGGGTGATATAATTTTTAATTAGAATTTGCATTTTCTTAGTTTTTGTTGCGCTGGTGATTTGTCTACATTAGACTGCGCCTAAATTTTTCAAATATGCATTGACTTATTAAATCAGAAAAGGGCGATAAAATTACATTACAGTTTCAAGATTTCAAAAACAAATTACGAAAACAATTACATCTTAGTTTTTAGATTTGTTTTTAAAGGAGACCTTTCCAAAAAAGATTTTTTTTTTTTCAAAAAGTTATAAAAAAAATGTAATATAAAACATTCACAGTATAAATTTTCGAAAGAGTATTGGAATACTTTTCTAATAGTACAAAGATCTATGAAATCGGTGGGCCCGTTCCGTAGTAAACGTGATTTTTCAAATATTTCAATACCTTGGCACACCCACAATTTCTAAAAACAAAGTTTTCTTTTTGCATATAAAATATGCCTCTATGAAAAATTGCATCAAATTTTAAGGGGCTCGTTCCTTTTTTATAGGTTTTCATATGAAATTCATCACATATAAAAAGTGGGTTTCTCTAGTTATCGTTTTCACATGGTGTATGAAACTTTGTTTTTCATATTACTATTATTATTGTTTTTTTTTAATTTTGATAAATAATATATCTCAACATAATTAAAAAAAAAATTTGAACTAAATCAATTTTTTCCCAAAAACTGACAATATTAATTCACTTAGGATTATGGTTAACTGGTCTCGAGCTTGCAAAGTCTAATGTGCATACATATATCTTAAGTTGAAAAAAAGTTATCTAAAATCATCTATTCTACTATCAAACAGCAAGAGTTGCGCTCCTCCTGAGTCTCACTTACCTCTGTAGCCTGGTATAGAGATGGAGAGAATTTTACTAAAAGGCTTTCTCGTATAAACCAAAGACGGATCAACGAAGAGTGCATCATGACCATACACTTTGAAAACTATAACCGGTTCTTTACCCTTCGCAAGCACTGCAGCGCTTACATGCTGCCATAGACGAGCGGGCAGAAAACCAGCCACTTGTAAATCATCTTCTTGCATGAGCGCCGACACCGACTCATTCATATAAATAAAGCGATAACGGAAATTTGCAATCGTAGCGGTGAAAAGTGAGTGAGGCGGCTGTGCTGTGAAAGCCTGCTTCGCTGTTGACGATGTCTTCTGGTGCGGCAATGGCGCATACACAGCAATGCCAGATATATTCGAGCAACTGGGATTCACAAAAAATACGCTAATATTGGTTGATATATGCGCGCGTACACCCAAATAACCCATTTTAACCTCTTCCACTGCTTTGGCGTAACTACTTGCTAAATCGTCAACACCCGACACACCAACACTCGGTCTGGAAATGATTTTTGTTGTAAGTTTGCTTGCACAACTACGCGTGGGTACTTGCCGCGCGGCTAACGCATCCATATACTGTTCAAAGGTGTCTAAGATAGCATTCGTGGAGTTTAAATTAGCCGATATGCGCAACACTTGTTGATCGCTCGACATCAAACGATCACATATTCGCACCACATCTAACGACAGCTCTGTATCCTTTGCAGTTGCAGCCACTTCTTGCAGTATTTGTGATGCTATATGTACATCGGCAGGTAAGAGTTTGAAATTTATTTCACGCAACATTTCATACAATTTCGTTGTCACTTGACCGCGCTTATACACATCGCTCAATAGCTGACGTTGCTCAAGCAAGCGCTCGTGCAACGCATTCAATTTGTCACTCAAAATGCATTCGCGCGTTTGACGCATACAAACAATGCGCTTCCAATGGCGTATATCCTCCCATTCCGCGGTGTGGCGCTGTGCGTTATAGCGACATAGGCGCGTCAATGGTAAGCCGTTGCGTTTTAGGCAAACGTCGCGTAGACCTGCATGTTCGCCGATATGTGCGCGCTTCCAATAATTCGTATTGGAATGTGTGCGATTTTCAACGATTATATAATCGTGCTCGAATACTTCCGGTTCGCAATATTTTGCGTGCTTAACATATTCTCTGCTGCTATTAGAGCGCTCTAATGGTATGAAGGTGGTGCTATCGCTGTCGCCGCTGCCGCTGTCATCCGCTTCATTACTACCACTATCAACAATGTAAACATGCGCTTTTGCAGTTGAATTTAATACAATGACGTCGATGAGGGCCGTTGCCGCATTATCCGTGCCTTTGTATGGTCGTAGCGTTACTATTGATGCTTCATCGGATTTGGGTAGTGGTTGTGTTGAAATAATGGGTAGCGCCTTTGGCGTAAACTCGACTGTTGGCGGTGGTCCGAGTAGCGACAAAATATTTGGCGCGTCAACGCTGCGCTTTATATCTTCTTCATTACGTTTCACATTGATATCAAGAGTTATTGAATGCGCGCTGACCTGTTTTGTTGTTGTTGTTAGTGTTATTATGACAAACAATATTATTACTATTTTCAAATTCATTGCCAAAGAATGCAAATATTAAATCTTTTTTTTTCAAACATGTGCACTGAATCACTTTGTTTGTATATAATTATGTATATTTGTTCGTATAGTGTTTTCTTTTAAATATGCATTTTTCACGAAAATATGCAACGCGCTTCCAAAACCGATGTGCTCCGCTCCACAAACTGAACTAAAATGCTCATCGTTCAAATTTTTGCGATCGCCGCAGTAATTGCTCGCAGTTTGTGTTTGCTTACTTTGCTGGTATTTGTTTTTTTTTTTTTTTTTTTAATACCGTTTTCCACCTGCCGCATTAAAGAGGGTGTTTCGTAAAGATTTCTTTTAAATTTACTATATTATTTTGATTTGATAAAATGCAATGCCTCAAATTTCAACATTACTTTGCAACTAGTGCTCAATGGGCTCACTTCCAAACTGGTCCAAGGATAGCTCTGTGTAGGGCGTGAATGGGCATTTTAAAAAATTTTTTGAATTTAGAAAATTTATATTATTATTATTCAAGCTTTTTTTC
>OX608079.1:104876532-104891532 GCA_951509765.1 Sphenella marginata
GTTTCGCCATTGTACTACTCCTGATGAGCTCGCACATAATAGCTGATGGTTTTCCATAGCAGAAATGATAGTTAGTGTATGTTTTTGCTATCAATATTTGCAAAATGCAAGAATTTTATTTACATACATACTACTTAGCATATGTTTATAAATAGCATAAAGAAATATTTCTACTTTACACATAACATGGTAAAAACAAAAAAATTGCATTATAACATAGGACTTAAAATAACTCAAACTTATACCCTGTAGGAAATACATAGTATATTCAAAACAAAATTACACCTTTTCCAAGTGTACTTCAGAATGCGTAAAATGATTTTCAGAAACCGTAAAATGTACTTCAGAGATCGCAAATTGTATTATGGTTGATCAACCAATATGAGGCCTCTCACCCCTCAATATCCATCTTACCTTCCTTGGGATCCTATACTGTTTCACTGCTCATTAAGCGAACCGGAGCGAACCGGCTTCATATCCAGCTAAGGACGGTCTCTGAAGTACCATTGCCTATTTTAAAGAACATCTTACAGCTTCTGAAATACATTTCATAATTTCTGAAGTACAATTTACAGCTTCTGAAATACATTGCACAATTTCTGAAGTACAATTGACTATTCTGAAATTCATTTTACAATTTCTGAAGTACTCTTGGAAAAGGTGTAGTAAAGGCATAAATTTATTAAAAATATAAGAATTCCAAAGCGTTGAAGGAATTGACCGAGCTGCTGCTGATGCGAGATATTAACTACCGTTATTTGAAGCATCTGGTGGTTGTAGTTCGTTACTCGGACTCGAAATTGCAGGTAGCAGATATTGGCTATTCAAGGTAGTTGCAGAAGGCAAATCCACTACATATGGACTATCGACATTTGAAGTAACTGGCACGTGATATTGAGGTTCCACGTTCACATATGTTGTTGCTGTTGGGAAGTCCTTGCCTACAATTTTGATGGCTGCAGGTGGCAGATAACCCGCCAGTGTGTTCACATTTGAGACTGAGCCAGCTCGGTGTTCTTCTTCTATATGAATTTCGTTTTTCACATGCGAAAATGCTGCATCCACGTATTGGCGTTGAACATTCATTGTGCCATGTTGATTATTTGAATTGAACGCCAGCGCCTTGCCACCTAAATGCGCAACATGGTCACCAATAAGCTGTTGTAAAATTTGTTGTGCCTCAGCGGGTGTCTGATAACTGATGTAATGTATTACTGGCTCAGCTGCATGTTGAGCGCTGCTGACTTGTTGGTGTGATGGTGTTGGAGCGCTTTGACTAAATGCGGAAATTTTCTGCGTGGGCAATGTTATTGTGTGTTGGTCTTCAGGAGCTTTGAAAAAGTAAAAATCTTTATGGATTTCAGTTAGGGGAGACGCAGCAGGTTGGCTGGGTTGTTGGTATGTTGCAACTGGTGCTACAGCAGGTGCGTGTATTGGGTTACTTATTCCGGCGTATTTGTAGCCACCACTTGCGCTGGATACGACAGCCAAAAGGCAAAAGCACTGCGAAAAAAAATCTTTGGTTTAGAAATATTGTGCAATATTTTTAAATTAAATAAAAAATTACTCACCGCAATATATTGAAACATTATATTAAGCTTCTTTCGACAAACCTTCTAGCATAGCTACGTCTGGCAAAATGTCTGCTTGTCTCTTGATAGCGCGTTTTTATATGCGCCAACGGAGAGAACATACTCATAGCTCAAACTTGCAGAATTTCTAGTTCAAGAACATTACCGCTTTGACGCATAAATTAACAATAATAAACAATGTCTCGTTTCATTCTAAAAAGCCGGCTTTGAGAAATAGTAAGAAAGCTTAAGCTCCAATTAAGAGCTAACTAGTAAAGATATATTTAATAATCAATTTACATAATTTTACAACTAACGTTGCCCGTTTGCCGGTACCACGTATGTCCGGTTTTTGTAATTTTGAGTTAATAGGTTTACTAAGTTAACCTTCAAATGAGCTTTGTTATACAAAAAGCTCGTGTATAATGCATGAAGGCAAACGACCATATTTTACAAACCAAAAACCACAAACTGCTGAAATTACAACAATTTTTCGATAACAGTAAAGTTCTTAATTCTATTTCTCGAAATTTTAATTTTGCCACTTTCATCTTTCTGGCTTGAGTGCCCCGATGTATATATATTACTTAATAGCCTTATTGGAATGAAAATATTGTTTTGAAAAATAGAGAATTATGTGTATGTAAATTAATGGATGTAAATACCAGCATTTGCTTAATATACGCAGAGCTTTATGAATTCTATGCAAATAACCGGCAATAGATAGTGACATGGTGTTTTCAGAAATATATATACACACGTGTGAATATCTCTACGTATAAAGAAAATGTTTGCATATGAAATTGGTATGTATGTATGTATATTCATATATTTTGCAAAATATGCTAATAACTGATGAGCTTTTAATACGAATAACCTAAAAGCTAAACTATACAATTTGTCCAAGTTATAGCGGGTTGAATAACTATAGCACACTCAAATTTATGTTTTATATATTTGTCTTTTTTATTTGCTGTATTTTGTTTTATTTTATTTTATTTTATTTTATTTTATTTTATTTTATTTTATTTTATTTTATTTTATTTTATTTTATTTTATTTTATTTTATTTTATTTTATTTTATTTTATTTTATTTTATTTTATTTTATTTTATTTTATTTTATTTTATTTTATTTTATTTTATTTTATTCCGGTTCGGTACGAGCTAT
The DNA here is from genome assembly GCA_951509765.1 of Sphenella marginata. Lineage (NCBI taxonomy): Eukaryota > Metazoa > Arthropoda > Insecta > Diptera > Tephritidae > Sphenella > Sphenella marginata. Next base: position 104,879,273 of record OX608079.1, read on the forward strand.
AGACCTATTAATAATTTTTTCTGCAGCAAAAAATTATTGTTGTTTTTGGGTTTCTTAATAATTTTTTATTAATTATTAAAAGTTGTTGTTGAATTGAACAGGAAAGTTGATGATGATGACAAGGATTGAAGGAGAGTCATTCCATTATACATTATACATATGTACTCGTACATCCAACTAAAATGTGTCAGTATAAATATGAAACGCAGTATATGTCTTCAAGCAGCCACTCAAAAACTTGAATGAAAAGAAATTCCCATAATTAATTATTCTAAAAAAAAAGTTGTTTATAACTCAGGTACCTAATAATTTTTTTTTTTTTTGTTCCCAAATTTTAAGTTTTGAGCGATACACCTTCGAGGAAATTAACCCAAACTTCGCATCAAATTTCTGGTACGTTGCTTCGAATTTTTTAAATTATCCGATAGTAACGAATGAACCGTCTTATATCAAAGAATTTCAGTGAACTTCCTGAAATGTTTTGTGAGAACAAATACTATAAAATTTTGAGTTTGACTATTTCAGAAATAAATTTGACCTTGAAAAATGTAAATGTCGATATAATTATTACAAAATATCACACCAGTTACTATTTATGTATGCATAAAAAATTTGTGATTGTGTTCTCATGTTAAAAAACTGGTCTGGGACGCCGAAAGGTGTGTAAAACATTTTATTGAAAACGAAATTCTGGCCATTGACCTTGAAGCTAAAATTTACTGCCAATAGCTGTTATGATGATTGTTTGTTCTATACCTACTAAATATGCATCTATGTACATATGTAAGCAGAGATTTAATAAACTTAAATACATTGGACACATTAGTATTCATAAACCAATACAAACCTTTACATTTCATCCTCAACAAAATTTATATTCACTTTTATTTTCAATCATTTATTTTCTTTCTTCTTTAATACTAAACTAATAAATGTGTTTACACGCATACATAAATATAAATATGATTCTTAAAATTTTACTACAAAAAATATTTTTTCTATGGAATGCTACCCAGCAAACATTTTCCAAGAACATTAGATTGAGTAGTATTTATTTATTTTATTTTTTTTTTTAATTTTTCCCTTTCTTTCATTGCTCAAAATGTTTGCTGGGTAGTGCACATAGTTTCGAAATTTTGGGTACAAACAAAGCAATTCCTTTACTTAAGTTAAATACTACTTTTCTAACAAAAATTTACCTCAACATTCACACACATAAATATATTTAAAGTATCGTATTCATATTATACTTCTTATACATACTTGCAATTTATCTAATATCTTCTTCTTTTATTTCATGGAATAACTATTTATCTACATTTTTACATTGCTAAGGAATATTGGTTTCTAGAGGCTTCCCTTGAGTTTCTTGTATACGAATATAAACCAAAATATTATCAGATTTAAAAAAATAGTTTTCACAGTTAACTCAAAGAGTAGGATATGTCAAGTAGTTGTACTAACGTATGTATGTATATGTGTGGATTATGTTACTTCTCCTTCGAGAAAAGATTTTAATTTTCTAAAACGTTGTTTATTTTAAGCCATTTTTTGTGGGCGAACACAGGAAAAATTAATATAAAAATGTATAAATCGATTAGAAAAGTTTTCATTAAAATTAATTGGAAAGTCAATGTACAAGTCAAACTGGGCATTTTATAACCAGCTGTGAGTTTTAAGAAATTAATAAATTTTTTTTACTCTTGTATTTATATACATATGTATATGTATATAATGTAAAATAATTGTAAATAAAAATAAATGTTATTTGAAAATGTCTTATCAAAAATGTTGCTCGAATTCTAAATCTTATTCAATAATTTATAATAATTATCCGAAGAGGAAACATATTTAGTTTTTAAATAAAAGTTTGTTTTAACGTTTACTTTATTAAAAAATAAAAGCTTTTCGTATTAAAATTTAATGCATATCCCGAAAAATTCCAAAAAGTTCTTTGTAAAAAAATCAAAATTTCGTTAAAATTTTATTGAATTTGCGCGAATTTTCTGTACATTTTTAAAACAAAATTTAAGGTTTTTGCTTAAGATCTTGACACGTGTTTTTATATAACAAATAATTTTTTTATGTAAAAATCGCCAAAACGACTGTATACTATCCTGAATTTTGTGTAAACTTTGAATATTCTTTTTATGTTGACTCTATTACAGAATTTGCTATATTTTAAATGAAAATTATTAAAGACACAGCTTCCTTTTATTTCTTCAAACGATATCCTATTTAACTTCACTACTATTGTATTGAGCACAAGTGTATGTGTTTGAAATTCAAAACATTTCATTTGCTGTATTTTTTGCTAGTCATTTTCGTGATGCATTCATTATTAATCTTAAATAAATAAGTTTGATGTTTATACTCCAGCTGGGTATATAATGTTCGGTTACAAGAAAACTTATTTGGCATTTACACTGGAAGAAATGCGTGATTTGATTAGAAAACATAAAAATTCGGTGCATTTTCCCAACAAATATTTTTCACAAAATCACGCATTTTAGATCAGTAAAAATTTATTATTAAACTCTCTTTCCTTTTTTCTTTTGAAAGTCTTCAAAATATTTTCATTCAAACTTTTCACTACGAATGGCGATGTCCTTGTAGCAAATACTCGTGGTTTAACTTTTCTTTTTAATTAAATTTTTTGAATATCTTTATTCTTCCCAAAAGTATTTTTTTTTTTAATTTTTTATTATTTTTGTAATAAACTAAATATTTTTTTATTTTGGTTAAAACTTTATAAAAATGCATTAAATTTACGTCACATTTGTTTCACAATATATGTATGCCTAGGTAATGTAGTGTCAGTTTGCTTTTGTGCTTTTTTACACATACATAAATATTGAACTTGCTTCAAACTTAAAAATAATTGTTATTGTAAAGTATATGTACATCGACTTTCATGTATGCGGATATTTTAAAGTTATATGTGCCCTATATTTATATAGTTACAGATGTTCTTTGTAAATATTGTACAACTCCTGCTTTCAATATTTTTTAAGGATATAAAAATATTTTATCTTACACATGCTGTACTGACTTGCGGACTTGTATAAATTTTTATTTACATACAAAAACAAAAAGTAAAAACCACACAAAACCTTGGACGAAAGTAGATACTTATGATATATACAAACATGCATACATATGCTGTAGTACACACATACTTTAGTTCCGCCAGCAGCGTTCATTGTCTCATGAATAAAAATTTATGCATCTCTTTATTTATGTTAAGGTAGTCTCAAACGTGTGTTTTTAAATTTTTTTTTTTTTTCTCTTTTTGCAGATTTATTTGTATTTTTCTTTTTGTGAAAAATCTGCTTACTTTCTTTCAGTTGCACTTAGGTATGTACATACATTTATTTTTTTGTCTCTTATTTTTTCTTTTAGTTGCCTTCGTTTTTACTTTTAAGTTTCTCCCTTTGGTAGCCAATTTATATTTCAATTTTACATAATCTTTAAAGCTAAGCTTAACAATTTTTACAACAACCTTTCTAGATCTTCGCTCTCTGCTTCACTCGTAAATGAGTCCGTATCGGTAAAATAATCATCGCCTCGATTTCGTCGACAACAAACTCGTCGACTTATTTCATCATCGCTCCAATGTTCGAATTCTTCTTTGTGATGTTCGAGTATCATGAGTGATGGGAAGAGACTATCGCAAGCGCTGCAGCTGTAATCGATAAAAAGAATTGTAAATGTCAGAATGGTAAAACAAAATCAAATTTGATTTTTCAAAACATTTATTGAACCAAAAAAAAATATGTTTGGATGGAATCCTATAGTATTTCAAAGTTCAATATTTCTACTTATTGTGGTGCCTCTCAAGTGATTTTTACCGATTTTCACTCAAATTTTTATTGGGGTCTGCTATTTTTAATTTTTCGCACAATTTCGCTGAACTAACTATTGGAAGATACATTCATACATATATCGTTTCGTTTCGCAAAACTTATTTTGATTTAAATTCTAGATAAAAGCAGAGGCGAATAAAATACTAAGAATGGAATGAAAATTTTAGGTTAGGAAAAAAACAACCGACAATAAATTAAAAAAGTAAGGAAGTCTAATGGAACGGAATATTAAATTCCAAGCTGTGTGTGTGGCTGATAGCCCCATTTTTTTATAGTGAATAAAACTTAATGATAAGGTCATCAGTTTAAAAACTTGTTTGATCCATATTTAGGGGTGCCAAGTATATTTTTAATTTTTTTTTTTAATTATCAAATAAATAAATATAACAAATTTCATTATATTGATTTATTTTATTTTTTTAACTTTTTCGAAATTTTCGATATCGAAAAAGAGGGCGTAATATTGTTCGATTACGGTTATTTTAAGTATGGAACTTGGCTTTATGGAACTCTCATATCTATCACGAAACCACCGTTGTACGAACAAAACTAAAACACTCTGCGTACTAGTACAGCTGGGTATAAAAATAATAATGGAGTAAAAACTGAAAAAAGCGTAGGATTTACATTCATTCGGATTGCTCAGATTTAATCTTTAAAACAAAATGCGTGGGTGTTGGGTAAATGGCCGCAAGCAGCAGTTTATGTTTTAATAAATGCAAAAACGAATGTGGGAGAGTGGGGGAGTACCCAAATATAAATATTAGACGGTAAAACAATATTATTATTCAGTATTTTTTTAGTGGAGGGTATTGTGTGATTTTTATCATACATGGCATGAGCAAAATTTAAGTTTGTGAGTAAGGAAATTATGAAAAGCCTGTACAATAAAAATTGTAGAAGTTAAGAGCAATACATATTTGAGCGAGCTCTGATCTGCACACTGTTACACCAATATTGATTGGGCTACAAAACTACATACTTAAAAATTTTTAAAAAAGAATTTGATGGTCATTTTTTAAAATTTAATTAGCTTTGCTGAACTTTCTGTAAACTTTGAAATTTCTATTAATGTGGATTATGTTACAGAATTCGCTAAATTTTTCTTTCGAATTATAAAAAACGCATTTTCTTATTTCGCGTTACATTTTTAAGCGTGTTCGATGAAATGTATGAAACTTCATGAGCCGAATTACAGTTGCGCTTAAGCTGACATTAAGCTTAATAGGTTTTCTAGGATTAAAATATTTCTCTTTATTTTGCATAGTCACAAAATGTTTACACAAAAAATTGTTGAAATGAAATATAAATATTTACAAATAGTATGGCATGTGTAAATATTTATTAAATGAACAAAAAAAACCAGATGATGGTGAAAATGAGAATGCAAAAGCAATTATAAATACATTTTACAATTTATATGAGGAGCGAGATTACTTTTGAATTATAGCAAAAAAGCCATTTGATATTAAAATTCTACATTTTATTAAACTAAGAGTATCAGTTACTGTCGATATACAAATGAGTTTCTAATCATTTGAATTAAATATTTAAACATGTATGTATGTATATAATAAACATATCTAAAAAGCAAACAACAAAAGGAAATGAAACCATAAAACCTTGGCGCTCTACTCGAAAGAAAATGTGTTCGCTTTCGAGTGATTCGTACTCTGTAAGAAATTTTCGAATACAACCTATTCGTTGTTCGAGTTCCTTTCTGCTCACTTCGGATTTGATTTAAGACCCTCTCGATTGAAAGAAAATTCGATCTTGGATAGCATAATAAATACGACGGAAATATTTAGGAAAGGATATCCTGAAAATTTTACCGTCTGCTGTATCTTCATTTCATACTGGTTGTTTAAGCGACATAAGCTGTAAAATTTGCGCTACACTCTCTTCTAATTCGCAACCAGCTCATGAAATATTCCAACGCTATAGTTTATGTTTTGCAATCCCGAATCGGGATTTTTCCAAACGAATAGAGGTGCGCTCGCAAATAACTCAGAGCCTCCAGTGATCACCCCAACAAAACAAATCATTTAAATAAAAATAAAAATAATAATTTAATTTACTTAAAGTGGGTCTCTATCCAACATGTACTGGAACATAGCTTTTACAAAAGAGAAATTTTCTAATGAGCAGACTAAAGAATTGTCTCAACGCAGAGCCCGTCGTAACCACTATCAGCGCATTCATTTACTAACAAAACAGCGAGATGTTTTACGTTTCTGCATGAACATTTATACGAATGAGCGTTAAGGCACGCCGCTACTGTACGTCTCACTGGTAATTACTATGACTAAGCATTAGCATAATGTTTATTTCCATTAGCACAGTGATAGATGCTGAGAATGTGATGCTTAAAACAAAAATTATAACATTTAGGTAGTGAGTTTTCAACACTAAATTGTATAATTAGTATAATTTGAATATATTAAGAATTAGTGGAGCAATGAGTTTTCTTCATTGGATATATGATTGCGTAGTTTAAGTAGTTAGGTGGACTAACATTGTGGGCCAAGGTTTCGAAACCTGTTGCAAAAGTCGTCAAGATAAAAAGGACAAGCATCGATATTTCTTTGAAACCTATTCACTTTTAAGTTGGATGAATTAAGTAATACCTAGATGGATGACTGGAAATATAAATGCCTAAGTGTGGTTTAGGCGTAGTGAGAGGGACAGTAAGCTGAATAGTAAGACCTTCTGATTTACATACATAAGTATCATGAAAAATGAGAGTTCGCCTTTTTTTGGCTCCCCAAATATTTTTTTTTTAACATAGCCTCACATAAATATTTCTAACATAACCTCACATAAACATTCCATTTTATTCTTCTTCTTTACTTCACTTCCGTTAAATGTCGTACTTACCCAAAATGACGTTTTTTCTGTTGATGCGATGCCAATTGTCGATGGCAATGGAAAGCTCTATCACATACGTTGCATGTCAAAGATTCATCTAAGAAGAAGAGAGAAAGAAAAGATAATAATAGCAAATGCGATATATGTTGATAGAAAATGTGCAACTTCTTAATGTATGCTCGTTATTATGATCGAAAGAAATGTCGTCGGTAAAAGTGCAAAACAGCGTAAGTAATATCCCAGTTTTTAGACGTCGAGAACACTTGATACACAAGCCAGTTAACTACAAAACATTTATTCCTATCAAAAACTATGTTAACCAGATTAATTGTTAATTCTTTTTTATACCCAGCGTACTAGTACTAGTACAAGGGTATTATAACTTTGTTGGGATAACGGTTGGTTGTACAGGTATCAAGGAATCGAGATAGATATAGACTTCCATCCATCAATATCATCAGGATCGAAAAAAAATTTGATTGAGCCATGTCCGTCCGTCTGTCCGTCCGTCCGTCCGTCCGTCCGTCCGTCCGTCCTTCCGTCTGTCCGTTAACACGATAACTTGAGCAAATAATGAGATATCTTCACCAAATTCGGCATGCGTACTTATTTGGGTTCAGAATAGATTGGTATTGAAAATGGGTAAAATCGGACCATAACCACGCCCCTTTTTCGATATCGAAAATTTCGAAAAACGTATAAAACGGGTTACTTCAATATCAGAAGCAGCTACAATGACAAAATTTGCAATATGTATTGATTTAGATGTTCTAAGGCCGATTTTATCAAATTTTTTGAAAAGGGGCGTGGCACCGCCCACATATATTTGAAGAAATTTTCAAATTTTGACTCTCAATAACTTCAGAACAGTTTGTGCTAGTTTTACGAAATTTTGTAGAGGGCATACTATTGTTGTGTTAAATTCAGCTGTAGAAAATAAACGAAATCGCTTGGCGACCACGCCTACTTTTTCATAAAAGTTATATTGAAAGGATGTGGAGATATTGAAAAGTCCATATCTAATTAACTGATACCGCTATAATAATATAATTTGGTACATATGTACATCAATTTTCATTATTTTTACATTATTTTTGCAACATTTTGGAAAGTGGGCGTGGCACCGGCCACTTATGAGTCAAGCAATTTTCAAATTCGACTGCTAATAACTTCAGAACGGTGTGAGATAGGTTTACGAAACTAGGTACCAGGCATGTTATGTTTATGTAGAGTACTACCACAGAAAATAAGAAAAATCGGTGAACGACCACGCCCCTTTTTGGACTAAAGTTCTCTAAACGAGAGTTAGGAAACCGGAATATGAAATATCTGTTTAACTGATAAAGATATTATGCTAAAATTTAGCAACTCATTCACTTGATGATGTTATTAGTGATGTTTAAAGGTTTTTTGGTAATATTTTGGAAAATGGGCGTGGCACCGCCCACAAGTGAATAAACAAAATATCAACATTTCACTAATAACAAGCCACTGTGAAAGTATCATAAAGATCTGCAATGAAAACTGATCTTCAAATAGGGACAAACACCACCCACTTTTTTAAAATTATGTAAATATTGATTAATGGACACATGTATCCGTATATCAAAAATTTCACAAAATACGTTAAAAGGTATGGGCATGGCACGCCTTCTTTTCCAAAGTTATATATAGGACATGGTATAACCCTTGTAAAGATCGATTGAGTACTTTTGGCTCATGTAAGCGGTTAAAGCTTTATAAGCAAGGGGCGTGGCCGCGCCCACCAAATTCGCTATTGTTTACGCTCGGAATAGATTGGTTTTTAAAATGGTCGAAATCGGATGAAAACTACGCCCCCTTTTTCTGAAAACTAACGGTGGGTATTTAATGTTCGGTTCACCCGAACTTAGACTTCCTTACTTGTTTTGATATTTTTTCATGTAAAAAAATTTTAATTTCTTTCTGTAAAATTTTTTTTTTTAAGCTTTTTACTTTACAGTTTTGAGTTTGAGGTGAAAAAAACGATGGTGCAATATAACGTTCACGGCATCGCAAACTTCTCGCTTGTTGCGAGATAGCAATTAAAATTAAAGCACTTTTTAATTTTTTTTGCTTGTTTTGTTGCTTTTAATTCAAACATTTACTTATGCAAGTAGAAACATTTTTATATAGCATCGAAATGACGAATAAAAAACGCACATCATTTGCCAACACACAAAAATTTCATTGCGAATATTTGAGCAACCCGAATGAAAATCGATGCGTGGCTTCTCTTTGACACAGGATTAATGGCTTTCAATTATGTAAAAGTAGAAATTTGTAAAAACGTTTTAAATAAGTAGATTTGCATAAAATCATTAATTCAGATAACAAGAATAATTCAATTGAAAAGAGCCACACTCATTTTTGTTTTGAAAATGCTTAAATAATTATTTAATATAACATTCAACTACTCACCAAAATCATCATCATCTGACATTGCCATTGCCTGCAGTCGATTTATGGTATTCTCATTCACTTCTTTATTTCTCGATTTTGTAGCCGCACTTGTCATACCACTACTCGTACATAACCCCGTCGCAGCATCCAAATTACACATATTACCACCATTTACAAAATTTCCTTGACAATCGGGCAGTGTACAAGGAATCATATTGCCATCAACGCCAGCCACCGCACCACATCCACCAACAGCATCATGATATCGTTCATCTGTGACGCCGCCATGTGTACATCTGGCATTATCATTGGCATTTATATTACCATTGCTGTTGCTATTATTACAGTTACTGTGTGATGTGATTATTTTGTAGTTATCAAAGTCATCAAAGGGATCATCAATTTTATGCTTTTGTTGTGAACTGGCATCATCTGAGTCGGCACTAAGACGACCATAAGCTTTCCGTGGTGGTCTTTTAACGTACTTGTCTGCAATAGAAACGGATTTGAGATTTAATAGAGAAAAGCGATATTTTATGCAAGTATTTAAATTGTTTTTGGTTTTTTTTTGAGAATTTTTAATAGTTTTCAATTGGGGTAAATAAATAGAATGTACGGAGTTTTATGACTTGTAACGCGTTTCTGTTTCGTTATCGTGCTACTGGTAAATAACTGTTCTACTGGTAAGCAACAAAACAGGGAAACCAAAGTGCTAACGAAACTGTAAGAAACGACACTATTTTGTAACGGAAGGTGTAACGATTTCCAGGAAACCGGGCATAGTAACAGACCTGTAGCTGAAACGCCAGATATGGAAATCAAACTAGTAAAGCTGTCTGAGTAACGAAACTGTAACGTAACGCTTAGGCATAGAACTAAGTGCAAGAAAACCACAGGAACGTTTAAATATTTTAGAGCATTGGTTGATTTAAGATGGTTGAAACAAAAAGCTCTTTTGATATGCATACATATGTATTTAAAAAATATAATGTTTATCCATAAAAAAAATAAATAAAATGCAAAAATATTTAAGCGTTTTTTTTTTCTAATTTTAAAATGTCTTACAAAACTTTACTGGATAAAAAATGTAAACTTTTTAATTGTTTAATTTTGTGGTAAAATAAAAACATTTACTTAATTATTCATACAAACTAAACAGCAGGAACGGAAAATAGCTATGTTACAGTTTCGTTACGTTTTCGTTACGCAAGAAATGTTACTAGTTTGTTTTTACATAAAAAAAAGGTTACAAGTCGGTGCTGGGCGTAAGCATGCAACTGAGATTCCGGCATACCTGGCAACGCTATCAAAAACAAATAAAGCCATAAAATGAAAATGTGAACTTTGTATAGAAAAGTACTCATTTATCTGTTTTTGTTAACTATTATGATTGCAACATTTTTTTGTTGTTATTTTATGTGCTCTACAATATCTCCAAAACACTTGCAATTTTTCTTCGGTTGTTTGGCCAATTGATGCAGTCAAAAAGTTTAAAAGGCTGTAAAAGTTATCAAATTATTTCTTTCCCCAAAAAAAGGCTACCACAATGCTATTTTGGCAAACAAACTTTTTCAAAGGCTCTAAAGATTTCCTACATTTCAACTTTTGTTTTTAAACTTTTTTTTATTTTTTTTAGACAAAATAATCTAACATTTAAACTATAAAGCCCTTGTCCTAAATTAAGGAGCAGGTGGCTATAATTTATTCATTTGTACAAAAAACGGGTATACTCATTGCCGGTCAGCATTTATTTTTATATTAAAGTTAAAATTAATAGGAGGAAATAATTTATGGCAAAAAGGTAGCCAACAATATTTGTTTTTCCTTTATGCTGGTAATGATAGTTGTTTCTTTTTCTTCCTTGCTGTTGCTTATTACTCCTCTTTTGTGCATTTATGCAAATCAGAAAACCTTAATCAGCCATACTTCAGGGAAAGGAATTTCTTTTTTACCGAAATAAAGGCAAGATAAAGTCAACTGAAGCGCAAGACGGCAAGCACCGACGGCGGAAGTGCACATGTACCTAACAAAATGTTCATATTCCAGCAGTGAAACACGAAAGTATTCAGATAAAAATAGTAGATTACAACTCACACTTTCTGACTCAACGCAATTAGTATAAAAAAGATCTTATATGCACCAACGGAAATTGAAATTTTGAAGAGTTTTGGAAAAAAAATCCTGATATAACTTATAAACTAAATTTATAAACTAAATACCCAGAGGTATTTAACCATGCTACTCAAATTAACCTTAGATTTCTTGGACCCATTTTGAACTAGTTTATCGCCATGTACTTGTTGTTCTCACTTGCTTTTAAAAAGCTTTTAACTAGTTGACTTGGAATATTTTATCTTCAATGGCACAAAAAGGTCGCTCATAACTTATAATTTTTTCCAAATGGCTAATCGGCCCAAGAAATAAATGATATTATAACATTATCTAGATATTTTTAAAACGGCATCTGTTAGCTTTTGCTTTTGTATTGATAATAGGAATAGACATTTTAAAAAAATTTAGGGACGAGTAATGAAAAAATTACAAATAGAATTTTATTAATTATTCAAACAAATTTTAATAATGAATAAGATATACCTAAAATGTGTAAATTGTTTTTGCTTATTTTTATATACATTGATATACGCTGATTTGATGTGATTCAAGTTCGAGAGCAATACTGGACAAATAACAAAGTCTTTGGAATTTGGAACTTTTTTAAGGTAATTTCGGGACATTTTCTATATTGTTTTATGTGCTTCTCCCCGATCATTGCGGTTTTGTTCTTGGATCTTGGAATTATTTGGGAACTTTGCAATGTAATTGCCCGAAAATAGTACCAGAATGATACTTAAAAACATATGAAATGGTCCCAACAAATGTTTGACATTATTCCTAAACCGATTCCGAAATAGTATTCAAAATATTATTAATGATCCCTAAAACTATCACGAAGTTACCCCGAAAAAAGCAAAATAGTCCCTTTAAAAGCCTAAGTTTGTTCTACAATCATTCTAAACTTGAATCAAATCAACGCAGTGAATAACAATCTATATAGAAATAACCAAAAAAAATCCCTCATAAATACAGAAAATTCGTATCTTGCCC
>OX608079.1:104894032-104944032 GCA_951509765.1 Sphenella marginata
TTTATTTTATTTCATTTTATTTTATTTTATTTTATTTTTATGTAACTTTGTTTTATTAGTAGTCTTTCACAGTTGACGTGAGCAGTTTTGAATTTAAAACTCCTCGTGAAATTTTAATATCACAACTTATCAAACAACCATCGTACGTAGTAGTTTTGTGCATCGTAGAGTACCAAAAGCTTTAAAGTAAAGAAAACTTGCAAATTGTAAGCATTAAATGTAATTACAGGAAGCTCAATAGCACAAACATTTACCAACGACTAACTGGGTAAACAACATGTATTTAAATATGGATGTAGGTATTAAGTCTATATCTTTACTGGGTAAACAGAAATCACAAAAGTGGGTGCGTATAAAGTAAAGCCCTAGTCTTTAATTGACGGAGCTTCGGCTTCAAATCTATGTATATCAGAATAATGAAATGGGAGCACATCTAAAACACTGTGAATATACTGCCCGAAATATGCATGTCTTTCGACGATGTTCAAAGTTGATTTTTTTAAGTTATCTGCACATTTTGAATATGTAAAATTTCGCAGAATTTACCTTTTTGAGTGTGTGTACAGTGTTCCAAAAATATATATATGGCTCTTAAATGGGAAAATGATTTCAATTAAAACTTTGTCAAAGTAAATTCTTAGAAGGAAAATGTGGAATGTATTATCTCATTCAAGCATGAAAAGATTTACGAAATTTGTTAGGAGAAAAGGTCATAACAAAGGGAAGCAATGAAGTAATGTGTCGCTCTATTTTATCTGTAGTTGAACATTCCTTTTGTTTTCTTGTTTTTGTTTTCTTCACTGAATAAACTAGAAAATCAAAAGCAGATTTGTAGATTTTTAAATTCTAATACCACGAATTATAAATTTCAATTGGTTTGCGTTTCTATATTTAATAAAGAAAATCGTAATTAGTCTCATTTCATTGATATCAAAATAACTTCCCATTAAGCTAGAGTAGGGTTGTGACCACTTAATCGTTTTTTATTTAAATCCATTTTTCCTTAATTATCAATTTTTTAATCAATTAATTATTGTAAGCATCGATTGTTAATGAATAGATTTAATTAATTTCATGTTTTAATCGATTTTTAAAAATAGTCAATTTTACTACTGTACCGATGATTAATTTTCATTGGATTTAAATATAAGAAATATATTTTTTTACTAAATATCGAATAGACTTTTTATAAAGACAAGTTGAGAGTAAAAGTCGATGTATAGATTTATCTCCAAACAAAACATTGATTAACGAGTTATAGATTTTTCAGACTTAGATCCCTAAATTAAATTCTTGAAGCTTGGAACACTATTAGGACCTGGTGCTAATTTAAATACATATGAGTTATTTCTTAAGAGACCATTTTTTCTTGTAAAATGCGAGTCCGAAATATAGAAAGTGCCATAGGAGAGGCTTGCTTATGAAGAAATAAGATACTGTGGATAGCAAAGCTGGTGTTGGTTTTAGTATTTTTATTAAGCGCAATACAAAGAAAGATTGAAAGCAATGTTTAAGAGCCGGCATGCTGGAAAAAAAAATTTTTATTTAAATTTTTTTTTCGAATCTTCAATACCCAAACAAAGTAAGCTTCGTGCAAAACAAATGTACTTAAAATTGATCTATTTAACAGCCAAAACCTATATAAATATAACACTCAGCTATTTCCTACGACTTGCAAGTATAGCATAAGGTTACACGAAAGCTATACAAAGAATCAGAATATCTGATAAAATATTTTCGTATTTCTTTCAAATTTAACCAGATTAAAGATTGCATATTCCAAAAAGATTCAAGAGCAAAATAATAAAGCGTAATCTAGTTATAGTTGTGTTTCGACTTGCCATCAACTTCCCCATAACATGATTATAGTGACAGAGTTATAAAAACTTCGCCTACCAGCAACACCAACGTTGGCAGCCTATTTGTTGAAAATTTAATTTGCTTAAGTAACATATTGTGTATGTGATGGAACAGCTTGATACAACTGATTTATCAATAACGCATGACCACCAAAACCCACATCCATTTCCGTTACCAAATACACACATTCGGTTTTACCGCCCGCAGCTCGAAAACACCAAATATGATGGTCACCCAAAGAAAAAATCATGATTGTCATCATATCAGGGGACAAACATATGAGATGCTACGAAGCTGCGTATATTGACAATTGGTGGCTCCACATAAAACATATTGTTACCTACAACGCAGTACTCTGATTCGTAGGTATGTATGTATATGAATACCCCGTGGATTATGTGACTAGAGTGGTGAGTTCAGAAATATATGAGAAATGGAACTAGTTTTTGAGTAAACGATAAGCGATAAGGTTTCAATGGTCAGACGAATTTCCGCAAGTATTCGAATAATCGAACAGAAACGTATATTTGAGGCACGTTAATTCGCATGCTGGTATTCGAATTTTACTATTCGAACATTTCGTTTGTGTCACTTAGACTCAAAAGGGCTACTTAGTTTTCCTGAGAAACAGTTAAAGCGAAAAATACTTGGGAATTGTAGAACTTAAAGCCAGTTTGAAATTACTACATACTCGTAGAAGTACAGTCGTTCGAAACAAAAGATTTTCCTTCTGGTTAAATAAACGCTTATATGCCTCGTGTTGTGTTTGAATGTGGCTGTGTGTGTATTTGTGTACATGCGGTTGCACCTCCCTTTGGTATGTTTTTGTGCAATTCGATTTCTGTACACTGAAAACACCTTTGCACTTAACACCACACATCTGCACGCGCAGCTTTACAGCGACAGTGTGCGACAGAAATAAAGCACAAAAATTTCAATTAAAATATTTTACTCAAAAAATTGTTTACACAAGTTATTTAAATACTATATATGTATAAGGTGATATCCCTTTTTCCCCCAGTTCATTCAAAAATTTTCGAAAAATAATTCACTCAGCTCAAAAAGTAGAGCAACAAAATTAAAGCACCTTTAAATTTTAATGGAAAAAATAAGGATTTTTTCGTCAGTTCGTAGCATGCCCGTGGCTCTAGTTATATGGCATGTTCACATCATATTGGCATTGAGCAATTAAATTTGTACGAAGATTGAATCTGAATTTTCACCTTGCATTCCATGGAGTCTGTGTTCGGTTGAATAGCACGGACCACACGGCAACATTTCAAATTATTAGACCACAACTATTCTTTATAGCAAATCGCTATAACATTTGTAGATGAAACTATGCAAAGCCCCTTTAAGTATATAAATTGGACTCACTCCTTTACCAGCGAAACGTGTGCTTTAATTTTGTTGCAAACTGTATTTATATATGTATGTTTGCATGCGCGTAAATCACTTTTGATATTTTGGTTAGCGTTGCCAACCAGAGTCCCAACAAATACAGTCCCCAAGTTGCGGTGACGGTGCTGCAAGATGAAAATGAACTTTTTATCAATATTTGGTGTGACCCGTAGGTAAAATGTGCGTGATTTTTATTGCGTTTGTTATTGTTTTTTTTTTTTTTTTTTTTTTGCAAGATTGTGTTCGTGTGTGCGCACATGTTTACATTGTTACGATAACTGATTGAAATGGAAAACAAAAAAAAAAACATGCTCGAACTGTTGCAATGTTGATCGGAAATTAATTTCATTTCTGTGCAAGGCCACAATATTTTATTGGTCTTATTTGAAGCTCTGTTGCACTATTCCATTACCGTAGAACTTTGCCACTACCAGGATGTGCACAGAGCAATAATGAGCGTAAGTTGCTTGTAAACGTTGTAAGTTGAAGTAAAATTTCAATTATTTCAGTGTTATGGCCATTATGACGGATAAATGTATTTCGTAAATGTTAACTTGGATATAAAATACCAATACACAGATAAAAATTTGTGCTTGGATTTACTCGTAGAATGTCATGGCATTGACTGAGCATTCTCTTCAAAGCTTTCAAATCCCTTTGATTTCCGTTAAAAAGAAACTATTGTATCCAAGATCAGAAGAAGGAATATAATAACACGGTGAGGGATATTGTCTTTCAATAAATTAAAGTTTGTTGAAATATTAAGACGCTGCGATTCACTTTTACTCTAGATTTTGACAGGCGAAAGACGGTTAAGGCAGTGTAATGGTTCTTAGAAATATTACAACTACATCATGAGCACAAATAAATAGCATTAAAATGGATCTATCAGCAAGACGATTTGTTTCAAAAAATAGCTGAGTGTTCATAATGTTGAAGTATTGCAGTGGTCCGTGCTATTTAACCGAACGGAGAATCTATCGAAAATGATGGATGCTTAAAATGCGAGCTGAAAGACAGCAAAACAGATTCAATCTTCGTACAAATTGAATTGGCGATTTTTGAACATTTTTTTCAATTTGTATACTCAATACGATCTAATCTGCCATAAAGAGTCACGGACATGCTGCGATCTTACGAAAAGACACGGGTCTGTTCAATAAATATTTTATGGTGCTTTAGTTCAGCGGTCCAACTTTAAAGCTCAGCAGATTATTTTTACAAAATTCTTGGGAATTTTGATTTGTTGAAATTTATGATAAAAAAATTTCTAAAAAAATTTGTTAAATCCAAAGAACTTGCACTTCCGACTCACAACTTTTTTCAATTAAACTGAGAGAAAATGCAAGGTAAAATTAAAACCTGATAATATTTTTTTTTATATATATATTTTTATAATTCGAATTTTTTCCGCCTCGTGTAGAATGAAACTTAACACTCTCACATACCTATATAAATTTTTTAATGATAAATTGCATATTAATATCTATGGCAACAGCTCGCAAAACATGAAATGCGGTGAGTACGACACCGCTGGAAATTAGCTAATCCCCAAAGAAGAAGTCGCATGACTTGTGGCCAATTGCATAAGAGAGCACATTAGCTTAATTGAACTAATCCGCAAAAAAGAAAGGATGTGCAAGGATAATACCAAGCACGTGTGATGCTAATGTGGAAAAATAAATTAAAAAAACAAAAAAAAAAAACTTCGCTACATTTCCACCAGCTGTTACGTTATCGGTATGTGAAAATGCAACAAAAGCTAATACCAGAAAAAATCCAAACAATTTTTCTTGCTCACAAAACAAGGTGTGCATATAGCCTTATTCGTGTCAGCTGGTAGCCGAGCATCAACTTAGTACATAAATCAAGTGCAATATGTGATTTATGCCACGTTTTGTTAGCCATTTGCACGCTAAAACCAACAAATGCGCAATACAAATGCTTCAGACTGGAAAGTTTTCTCACCCACGCAAAACGGAAGGTTGCAATTGGATTTGCTGTTTGAGACTTTGCAACAAAATGCGCTCAGTAGAAGAGTCCAAACTTGTTGTGTTAACGCCATGTATGCTAGGTAAGCTACGAAGCTTCGATGTAGATTTCATAAGCTTTCGGAGCTTTTAAAGTTTTTTACCTAGAATACCGAATTTGGTTGGGTTTGCGACAGATCAGTGTGAAAGCTTTAGCTGTTTACGTGAAATGTAAGATTTTTTATGAGTCGGCAACACTTTTCATGAGTCTTCGAAATAAAAATTAAAATAGAAATATAATAATTAATAAAATATTCACAGCATATTCCTGAGCTCACTCGGCACGCTCCCAGGTTATATAAAATTTTAATTCGTCATAACTCTGAATGTATGTATTTGGTCTAAATTAATGGTATTTGGATATAGGTGGCCTTTGGGCTATATTTGCACAATTTTACAAAAGTGGGCGGTGTTATGCCCACATATAATTTAATTTTTTTGTTCTTTATTAAAGTCCAAAGTTTATTGTCGACCTCTCTAAAATTTTCAAATTGAATTCAAGATTGCGCTAGACATGACACAGCTTTTCTGTATTTTTTGGAAAATTGGGCAATGCCACGCCTGCATATTTTTATTACTAATCTATGAAGCTTTCACTGAAGGTTCAGAAGTTCCTATTCGGCGTAGGTATGTATGTATGAATTTATTTAATACAAGTTAATCATAGATAAGTGCTCCATATATCAAATAAAACCCTTTTATCTATTGCTAATGAGTACATTAAACTCGCCTCCGTTGCATCACTAATCCACCACACACTCCAGCTAGCCATTGCTCATACGCCATGGCATGCGCTGAAATTGATTGCATTCTATATATGACCTTTGTATGTATGTATGTGTTTTATGTATTGACATGGCAGCTACTTAGGCAATGAATACAGAATAGCGCAGCGCATGCAATCCTTTATCGACGCTCTACCTACCTAGACTTTAAATAACACTAATGAAATAATTAAGTTAATTACTCATTTCTGGTTTGGCGCTTTTGTTCTTGTTCTAATTGAGCTGCGAAATTTCCTGATTTCATTACACATTTAAGTTATCTATAGTTATTGGTTTTTAATTCATTGGAAATATTATTACCAACACAAATTTAAGTAATGGCGCAATATTGAAAACAAAAAAAAAAAAAAAATTGCATTATCCTTGATTAAAAGTTATTTAGATTGGTTTTCAACTTTTGCCAATTCACAAAAACTAATTTGTATGCATAAATTACGAACTTTAACGCACACAACATATTAGCTAATGATGGCATTAAACATTTTACAAATTACTATCATCCTGCAACAACGCTCGTTATAAAGTGTGTGTTCATTGCTTACAATAAAAAGTTAACTAATTACACTGTTTTGTATGGACTAAAACCATGATTAGCGATAACGAGTGACATAAATTTAATTATCTTTTGCAATTTCCTATGAAGTGAGGCGTAATTGTGTTCGCTTACTTTTATACCCAGTTGCATAGTAAAGCTGTAATGGGTACTTTGTCGAAATTGTTGCTGATATCCTTGACACAGTAGAAATAAAATCAGAGATGTTAGCACTTCGAAAAAACACTTCCGTCAATTTGTATGCACAATATGATTGACCAAATATTCTTTAGTAAGTACTGGGTAAAAATACTTTTTTTGGAAGTTCGAATTTTTTTAAAATTTCTTTGTGTATTTGCCAATAACAAAAAAAAATTATGTTCTACCACGTTTTCGAATATATGTACATATATACAAATGTATATATTTTTGCAAAATTTATTGGAACATTTTTTTAAGTTTTGACTTCTACATCTTCAGTTCAGGTTTTTTGTAAAAATTTGTTATGCTTTTTATCACAAATAATTATGTATCAGAAAAAAATCGGGTCCGGGAACGATTTGGCGCAAAATGGGAGTGGTCAATCCCTTGAAATAAAATTTAAACCTTAGAACATCGAAAATATGTTTATAGCTATAACTTCGAAAATAATTCGAACTTCGAAAATAATTCGAACTACGAAAAATAATTCGACCTTAAAAAAATTCTGAAATATGTATTTTTTTATAATCGTTGGCAACCAACGCATCTAATTTCAACAAAACATGACCTTCGAAAACTTTTCAGGTGGCTCACGTCACAAACTTTACCCTATTGGGTTTCCATACCGATTTCATTTCTTTTTGGAATCAATTTTTACACGAGTTCGATTTAGTTTTTGGTTTGGTTTCGATTTTTATTCCGATTCCCGTTTCGGTGCTGGTAAAAATTTCCAAGTGATTTTGGTAGCTTTTTGTTGGTTTCTAGTTTGCGTTTGATTTTGGTTTACATTTAGGTTCCTGTGTCAGTGTTAGTGTGTGTTTGATTTCGATTCCGAGTCCAGTATACATAGGTTTTGAATTTCGTGCATGCATGCATTTCTTTGATAATTCGGGTTTGTTGTCGTTTCCGCTTTCCGGTTTTTATTTCGAAGGTGATTTCTGGTAGAGTTTATTTGTGTTAAAGTTCCAGCGGCAATCCTAATTTAGTATCGGATTTTTTTTCAATTAATATAAGTGATTGCTCCTGACCATCACGTCTCGTTGTAGGATAAAACTATATAAATTTATACTGGTTACAAACATGTCTTTTCCTGTCGTAACATCCATATAAAAATCACTCACTACTAAACGATTTTATCTTTTCGAGATTCTCTTAAATTACCACACATTTTCACCCTTACTAACCATTTTTATCTCTGTTTTATGTGCTCACCTTCCACCTGCATTGCTCAATTTTCTTTATGACCTCGCAATGTCGTTGCGCCAGCTTTTTGCCAAAAATCTGTTTGTTTTTAATGACATTTTCTGTGGTAATTAGTTTTTTGTTCGAACTGCTTCTTCATTATCTGCGTCTGACACTTGGTTTTACTTTAGTTATTGCACAATTTCGTTGCCCAATCTGGACTTAATATGTTTTCCATGAAGTTTTTGGAGCAAAATGCTTACACTTAATTTTGTAATTTTAGGTAACTTTTTTGTAATTGAGTTTTCAAACTTTTTAATTTCATATAAGAGAACATCTTTTATTACCTTTTATTGCATATTTCGCAGCAGACTTTATAGTTTGTAATTTGCTAAAATTAATTAATTTACGGATATTTCGACAAAAAAAACTTAATAGATTTTCTCATAAAATAACAATACAGGGATGAACATAAAAACATCATTTAAATTGAAAAATATATATTAAGCCCTTACTGCAATTTTGGTGTAAGCAACAAAAAATTTGAAAATCCATATTTTGATAGATATCGATAATTCTGTTTGTTTTTTTTTCATATCCTTTGATTCTTATCTTTAATCTTAACAATAACTTTTCGCTGTCAACTAATTATTTATTAATTGTGTAATCTTCTTTACTTAGCTGATGAGGTTTTCTCTGTAGCTGAGCAGTTTTAGATCTCGACGCTTAACAAACCAAAGCCTTTCAAAGACTCGGCACGGAAGAACAATCCGCGCGTCATGCGGATGCGCCCCTCGCTCCGGTCGGACGGGATATGGTGGGTAATCCGTTGGGCATGATTATTATTATATTATTAAACCATCTCATCAAATATTACAACTGTAGTAAGTACTGTTACGAAAATAAGACAAAGGCAATTATGACGTAAGTAACATTTCGCATTGAAATTTTTTATATTTCTGAACTAAAAAAATTTCTCCTGTAAAATTTTATTTTTGTTGGTTACACCAAAATTGCTGTTAGGCCTCGATATACTTCTGAAAATTTTGTGATCAATTTCCTTAATACATTTTTGTTGGTGCAGGCGCTTGAGACCTGGGACGTACTTCAGGTTCCTGTGTTAATGCTTCGTAAGGAAGGAAATATGCTAAGTGGAGCATGGATAGAGATGTGACTCTAATAGCCAGCAAAAATGCAATGCTAGTTTTTACAAATGGACTCAAATTTAAATCAAAAAAAGTAACCGGTTCGGAAATGTAAAGGGATCTGAAAAACTAACAGAGTAAAGTTCTTACAAGGAGCAGCAGTTTCAAAAGCGTAATGCGTATAAAAAAAAAGTAATCATTTTTGTTCCCTAAAAAGTAACCGGTTCTGGAAAAATAACGAAATTAGAGAAATACCGAAAAGTAACCGGTTCAAAAAAAGGTAACTGGCTCCGAAAAGTAACCGGTTCAAAAAATATTAAGTGGCTCCGAAATTAACCTATTTTTAAAAATGTATGTGGTTTTCAAAAGTAACCGGTTCAAAAAAATTCGATTTCGAAAAACAGACACTTGGAAGAGAAATAAATGCTTCATAAAAAGTAGCCGATTGAGAGAATGCTATAGATCACTTAAGGTAACCGGTAGAAGCAAATGGTTTCGAAAAGTAACCGGTTCATAAAAATGTAAGTGCTGTCGAAAAAAAATAATCAGCACCGCAAAAATAATCACTTCCGAAACTCGAAAGTGAAAAAGTCACTACTTCAAATGCGGGTTTTTTACTGTTCCATTCAAATGTTGTCGCTTTGCCGCAAATTTTTGATACATAAAACAGCTTCCGAAATTTCACGAAGCAAATTTTAAAATGGAAATTGTTATCACATTTGCATTGTTGTTGTTGTTGCGTGTTGCAAAACAAAATTTTATTTGACAAAAAGCAGAATACAAGCAGAGGAAGTGAAGTGCATATGTGCGCCCAAAGGAAATACAGAATAATTTATTACCTTGGTGAGGGTAAAAACTAAATCACAAGAGGAAAAATATTTAAACCGAAAGGTATTGAAGCGTAGAGCAAATGAAGGAGAATGAGAATACAAAAACAAGTAGCAAGAAAATAACAGCTGAGTGATTCTCAATGCACATGTGGCTATAAGGGAAAAAATAAATTGAGTTTATTTGCTAGTAAAAATTATTAACAATTTAATTTCAGGCACGTTATAACATTTTTTTGAACAGAAAACTAAAATTTAGAGACAAAAGAAATTGATTTTTTTGAAGATTGATATTTTCTCAAACATTAGCATTTTTCTTCCTGAACTTTATTGTTTTTCTTTTTTTTTTTGTCAAAATGTTGAGAAATTCCATGCTTAAGAATTTCCCTAACATCTAATTCTGAAATGAGTTAATTTCAAACCAGTTTCATAATATATAGCCATTCATTCTGTGTGCTTGACTGATTACATACTCGCGAAAACTCTACGCATCACTGCTTTTCCCGCCACTTGGAAGCCATTAGTGCAAAACTTTTCTGAGAATCACACTTTCCTACAGTTCCACAAATAATTAAATCAACAAAACTATAGTTGAAATAAATTGTTAAGGTTCAGCGAAATATTTAGTGGCTAGCTGTGAAGAAGATAAATTTGAGTTCAAAGAAAAACAATGAAAGCAAATAAAACAAGTAAGCAAAGGACTCTCTTTGGCCGTGTCCTGACAAAACATCGGACTAAATTTATAATACCATTTCATGAAAGGTATAAAAATAGAATTGCTTGGATAAATAGACAAACGTATAGCTAAGTAAATAAGCATTAGGAAGCATATAGTATCATATATCGTGCGAAATACCTGCATAATTAAAGCATTGCGTAAGATGCCATTAGACTAAACGCACTGATTCATGTAATCAACACCAGGCAAGAGCAATGTTCAAAGCTAAATTGTGAAACAAATACAAGGATACGCCTGTAGCTACAAACGTATAAATGTAGATATGTATGTATGTTTCTGTCAGTATCATCCAAACAACCACCTAAATACGCACACGCTGAAATCTACTCGCAAACTCAATCAAATAAATACTTGCTAGTATGTGATAATTAACTAAACGAACTGTGCTAATACTATGTTTCACACTCACATTTCAAAAGGAAAAAAACTATTTAAATCAAATATGTATGTACAAGTAGATGCGGTTGCTATTCACAAGCAATGTCGTTTGTGGGTATGTAATTAGTAGTTTTAACACGCGCGTTACTCATACGCCATGGTGAGTCGAATGTCGATTACAGCGCAAAAGTTTATATTAAATTAGCGTATAAAAAATTACTTAATTCAATTTTACAGCCAAATATGTGAATGACTGAATTTCTCACTATTGCAGTTGGCGAAAGCTAAAACCACCAGAACCACTGCATCCTTTGTGGCAGCACTCGACACTTGCGTATAGTTTTTCAGCTTTCAGTTTTGTAGTCATTAATTTATATGTACAGCATTTTGTTGGGATTTAGTCTGTGCTAACTCCAAATTAGTGTCTTCTTCATTAAAATAACTACCCGCTAGGAATGGCAGCTGAATATAATGAATTTTTGACGGAGTAGTGTCTCAATGTCAATTAAAAAACAATAATAAAAAAATTAAATAAAATAAAATAAAATAAAATAAAATAAAATAAAATAAAATAAAATAAAATAAAATAAAATAAAATAAGATAAAATAAAATAAAATAAAATAAAATAAAATAAAATAAAATAAAATAATATAAAATAAAATAAAATAAAATAAAATAAAATAAAATAAAATAAAATAAAATAAAATTAAATAAAATAAACTAAAATAAAATAAAATAAAATAAAATAAAATAAAATAAAATAAAATAAAATAAAATAAAATAAAATAAAATAAAATAAAATAAAATAAAATAAAATAAAATAAAATAAAATAAAATAAAATAAAATAAAATAAAATAAAATAAAATAAAATAAAATAAAATAAAATAAAATAAAATAAAATAAAATAAAATAAAATAAAATAAAATAAAATAAAATAAAATAAAATAAAATAAAATAAAATAAAATAAAATAAAATAAAATAAAATAAATAAAATAATAAAATAAAATAAAGTAAAAGAAAATAAAATAAAATAAAATAAAATAAAATAAAATAAAATAAAATAAAATAAAATAAAATAAAATAAAATAAAATAAAATCAAATAAAATAAAATAAAATAAAATAAAATAAAATAAAATAAAATAAAATAAAATAAAATAAAATAAAATAAAATAAAATAAAATAAATAAAATAATAAAATAAAATAAAGTAAAAGAAAATAAAATAAAATAAAATAAAATAAAATAAAATAAAATAAAATAAAATAAAATAAAATAAAATAAAATAAAATAAAATAAAATAAAATAAAATAAAATAAAATAAAATAAAATAAAATAAAATAAAATAAAATAAAATAAAATAAAATAAAATAAAATAAATAAAATAATAAAATAAAATAAAGTAAAAGAAAATAAAATAAAATAAAATAAAATAAAATAAAATAAAATAAAATAAAATAAAATAAAATAAAATCAAATAAAATAAAATGAAGTAAATTAAAATAAAAAAAAATAAAATAAAATAAAACAATATTTAAAAAAAATCAAAAAAAAAGTTGAACAAACAAAGTAAAAAAATAAAATAAAATAAAATTGAAAAGCTCATGAAGATATGGTTATTGCTTTGTACGCACAAAGAACTTTATCCAATTTTAAACAGGGAGTCCTGGTGCTGGAATGCTTAGTAAACCTTAGTGAACTTCCAGATTTACACGATTCCAAAATTACGTATCCGAGGACAAACAAGAAAATTACTCAATATAAAAGTAGTAAAATTTAATCAGTACTTACAAATTAAATGTAACTACTTAGAAAGAATTTAAAGGTCTCAAATAGTTTTTCTCCCCTTTCTGAATTACAATCTCGATACTATATATCACACTTACATGTAATAAAAGCGTAAATAGTAATGCTGACAGAGCACAATTAATTACGACTATGTAAGAAACTTGCGGAAAAGGCCATTCAAAAATACAAATTAAACCAAAGCAACACGGAATATGTTTGTTTGTAATCAGATTAAGCCCATAACAACACAAAGAGCATTAACGATATAAGGAACTGTTAGCAGCAACAATGCAACTGTTATATACTCAACACATTCATGCATATTTACTGAATTACAACACGTAAGGTTAGATAGTTATTAGATATGCAGCAGATACGCAATCATTATGGCGCTATTATATGAATGTGCCGGGCACATCGAAGTACAAATAGAAAACTATATTTAAACAAGTAAGGAAGTCTAAGTTCGGGTTAACCGAACATTAAATACCCAGCGTTAGTTTTCAGAACGAGATACAAATACCATGACTTGGCAATGATATAGGCCCTAGAATCTTATTTGAAATTTTCTATATCAAAAAAGGGGGCGTGGTTAGAATCAGATTTCGCCCATTTTAAACACCAACCTGCTGTGGCCAGAAAGTAGCCTGCATAACAAATTCCATGCGAATATCTCAAGTTTTACTCAACTTATGTTAATTTATGTGATTTTCAAAATTTTCGATATCGAAAAAGGGGGCGTGGTTATCATCCGATTTCGCCCATTTTCAATAGCAACCTACCTTGGCCAGAAAGTAACCTGTATGCAAAATTTCATGCAAATATCTCAATTTTTACTCAAGTTATCGTGTGCACGGACGGACAGACGGACAGAAGAACTTTCATATATGGAACTCTATATCTAACTCGATTATTTTGCGACGTTACATAGTACCGTTATGTGGACAAAATTATAATACCCTTGTACTAGTACTAGCACACTGGGAATAAAAATAGTAAGGATATAGTGGTGATGGATTGACTTGTCGGGATTAAAGAAATTATTTAAAGATTATTTTAGTCAAAATTTTCCGTTTGCCTGATTTTTGAAAAAGAATTGTTCTGAAAATAGTTTCATAATTTTTTTAAGCATGCCATAGTATATAGAACTTAACAAAATAAACTAACATTAGATTTTCGAAGTGACGAAGTTTCTAGTCGTGTTGGGAAAAATCGCTTACGAGTTTATGGTCCGATGTATGGATTTTCACTAAACGAAATCCCGCTAGGTAGCGCTGGGATCATTATATTTAAATTATAATGGAAACTTAAAATCACGTATACATATATTTAGCTGAAAATTATTTGAGCTATGTGTAATATTGGTCCCATCATATAGTTCCAGCAAATGCTTTATATATTACAAAATTTGGGCTCCGTACCAAATTTCGTCCACATATCTCTCAAGCTAGGGGAATGCTTTGATTCAAAACACACTGGTGACTTCAAATTTTCGCCCTCATTAGTCGATTTCGTTTTCAATACAAAAAAGAGAAAATCGCTTTTACTATACGATTTTTGAAATGCTTTCCAAAACTTTGAAATGTGGTAGATAAGTTGACTTTATAATGGTTGAAATTTGTTTCTTAGCTCATTGTATTAGACATTTTCAAGTCTCGCAAAGCTTTGCTGTTCAAGTTGAGCTACGGATCGAGGCGCGTTCTTCGGGATAGCTAAGAATTTCTGAAAAACGAAACTGAAAATCTTGCAATCGCTTTGTGAGTTAGAGACTCAAGTTTCAGGCATATATCTTTCATATTCCAAACATATACAGTAAAAAATTTATCAAAAAAACAATTTTAAGGCTAAAATATGTTACTTTGTACCAAATGCAAAACATAATTCAGCCTATCATTTTGGAAATTCAAATACACTTTTTCATACGCGTCAAGCTTAGGACTTTAACAAATCATTTCAGTAGAAAAACCGCAAGTACTGCCACTAAAAGGTGAAAAAGCTAAAAGTAATAACAAACAAGCCGTATGTCGGTATGTTTACTATTTCAAGGTACTGAAGTGTACTTGGGACTCTATTGACATTTCGTTGGAAATGCAGCGCTAGCCACAACGAGTGGGTTACAATGGCCAAGCAAAGCAACAAGGTGTCAAGTATGTATGTAATAGTGTGGGCTTTTCTGTAAATAGCACCAAGACAACCGACACAAGTGTCATGTACAGCGTTTTCATAGTTTATTTAAAAATAAATATTTGCGTGCGTAACTTTTCAGGTTCAGTGAAGCAGATGTTATGGTTTTATCGATGCAAAACATGTCACGCATAGAGGTCTCTTGAAAATGTCATTAGAACAAACACCTGTCGTTATTTTGGTATGTTATTGGTTGCTTTGAAAGTGCTATTAAATTCTCCAAGAAATATTCTGAACAATCACTTTCTTCAGATGAACTGTTTCAGAGTAATCAAGCCTTAAACATTGGTGTGGTTTTCTGATTAAAATTTTTTATTTTGCAAATTTGTCATAAGCCCAAAAAATAAAAGAGAAAGAAAATTAACACAAAATCTGAAAGGAAACTGTATGATCTTGAAAAAGATGTTAAAATAAATTTTCATAAATTTAATTTCAAAAGATATTTGGGGGTGACGTGTCATAAGGTCAACGTAATTAATGTCACTAACATTGTCATTGACATTAATTCGCCATTAAAATTTTAAAATGCGAATTAAAGTCAATGACGTTTATTCACAAAATAATTTGATATAGATTTATTTTTCACATTAAAGTCATTGACATTAATTTGCATTTCATAAGCGATATTAGTGATATTGTTTTCGTTGACATTATGACATGTCATCCATTTTCTGATCTTATAACTCGATCCATACATTTTCAAGTATTTTCTAATGGATATTTGCTAACAAATCGTGCTTCGGCCCTAACCTAAAAATTTGAAACAAATCACTTGCTGTTTTTTAATGTGCTGCACTTAATTTCCTTGAAAAATCTGTATTGGTCTTTTCCCTAAATTAATTTTTAGGATTTTTCCCAAATTTCCAAAGTAAAAACGTGTTTAGTCTGTAATGGAATAGGGGACTCAATTTACTACAAAAAAAAATTCAGTTCAATTTTTTTTATTAAATAATTTGAAAGTTTTACAACAAAATTGTTATCAGTCCTACCAAATAGAGACTAGAAAAACTGATGGCCATCTAGCAATCAATGTTAAGATCTGAAAAATTAAAAGAATTTATTTTGAAATTCAAAAACGTTGTCTCAAAATATTCAAAACACAAAAATGTAAGTGGCACAGTCTAGTATAAAAAGCTGTTTTATTTTAAGAATTGAGCAACTTATTAATAAAAAAACAAAATTTTCCAAATTTTAAATTTTATTTTGAAAATATATATACGAAATTGGCGCTTTAAAAATAGCAACCAAAATTTTTTTAGTTGAGCAGAAAACTTTTTTTCCACCAAACTTAATTTTTTTGTATAATGTAAACTTTATAAACGACAAAATCAAAAGTGCGTAGCTTTTCTATTTTCTCAACATTTTCTGAGTTAAAAGATAAATTGCTATGATTTACTCTGTGTAAAACATGAAGTACATAAAATTGTATGGGCAATCACGTTAATGGCAGCACTTGATTTCGTGAATGACTTTGGCTGATAATAAACCTGCTTCCCAGCCAACAACAAAGTCAGAGTAACGGAGACGTAAATAAAATCTTGCTGCAAAATCTTGTGTGTAAGGTGCTGGAACGAAATGATTGCTCATTTTGCTTGTAAGCACGTAATAGAAATGTTACAGTTACGTTCCCGTGAATAGAGTCCCAACACTTTGAAGTTAAAAAAATGGTCTCAGCTAAGTTTCGGCGATTGTTGGTGTTAGTTGGGATGTATGTGAATTTCCCATTGTTCCAGAAAGTGGAAATATTATTTTACTTTTAAAATTCTCATCATCAAAAATGTGTCAGAAGCATTCAAAGGTATTTCAATTTAATAACTAAATCAAGTGGGTTCTAAGAAAAGCTATAGAAGTTCTTCCATTTTTTTTTTTTTTTTTTTTTTGTTTTGCAAATTGAAAATTATTTTTAATGAACACAATCTAACCTGAAATTAATCTCTAGATGTGGGGAAATACATCAGTTAATTGCAAAATTTCTTCCCATAAATGTAAATAATGAATAAGGAGAGTGAGTAGCATCGCTATAACAAAAACAATACACACACGCCCATAGAAAAGAGACAACATGCATTCGTACATATAGAAAAAGCTGCTGTGAGGAGAATCAGAGAAATTGAAAAATTGCTTTTTCGCTTGACTACACTTTCCATAACACAAAGGATGGCATTGGCGTAAGCCAACAACCTTGAAATCCTGCGCACGTTCTTCAACGCAGTGCATGGATTTAACAAAGCCTATGAACAGCATAGTTACTGGTAGCTAATTAGGTTATCAGAAATGAAAATTCCATGAAGCTTAAGATAAAATATAAAAAATTTAAAAATAAACTTGAATTTTTGTTGAACAAAATAAATTATAAGTCTGTTAACATGAGAGCTTGGAGGAAAAACAAATTTTTTATAAAGAAATAGGCGGTCATCCTCAATTGTGATAAACTCTTCTTGGCGGAAGTGGGCTAAGAGCTACATACGTATATCGTTAACCTCTACCGACATACGATTAAAACAAGAAAATTATTAAACATGTCGAAATTTTAAATTTTCTATGGAAATCAAATGTTGTTCAACTTGTTTATTTTTGTTTAGATTAGCCATGATAATTAATTTCAATCTATTTTCTATTGGAAGTATTTCAAATTCCACTTACATTAAAATATATTATACAGATTTACATATATTCTAATTGCAATTTATGTCTGACATTTATTCGAATGTACTTGGTTATGTTTAATTAAGTCGGTTGTACGACCAATTTCCAAATTATCTGCTTTCAATTTTGATAGCAATTGAAGTTTCTGTAAGGTTAATTCCCAGAAACAGATTGGACGAAATTAATTGAAGATTTATCATTCATCACAGGTCGGGCATAAAGCGATTACTACAAAACTTTTCGAAAGTTGATAAAAATTTTTTTTTTGCCTGCAGTATAACTAATTTGAAAAAATTGTAGATTTTTCAAAATAGAAAAAATTAAAGTTCGCTATTAAATTTTGGTCTTACATTTTATTATTATACCGTTTTTAAGGTAATAACTTTTTAATAACTAACCAAAACTTTTCAGAAATTTATTTATTGTTTTTTTTTTTTCAAAAATTGTTTATTTGTATAACCAAAGAGTTTTTTGGTTGAGGGCTGTATCATTACACTAACAAGAAAAACAAAGTCATATCGTAATCAAGAAATTAAAAAAAATTTTAAAAACTTGTTAAAAATTTAAAATGTCATAATTTTGTAAAAACAAAAACACCTATAAGAAAATTGCAGGTTACCCTTAGTTATATCAGAGCCAAAGAAACAAAACAGTTCGAGTCCAAAATTAAATGGAGAACTTAAATTTTTTTGATTTTTGAAAATGGCATATTTTTAAAGAAATTTTATTTTTATTTTTTTTATTTAAGTGCCCAAATTTACTTTCATAACTTTTGTATATTGTGAAAATTAATTTTAACAAAAAAAAAATTATTTTGCATAACTTTTGGAGTAAAAAAGTTATAAAAAATTTATTTTTGCCAGAACTTCATTTTATGCTAAAAGGAAGTCCCTTTATTAAGTAAAACCGAAACTCATTTTAAAAACTTGAATTTGCTGTGAAATTCCATTTGAGTGGTTAGAGGTTTTTGTAAATAAATGTGTGCTGAGAATGAAGCAAATCAATTTATTCTCATCCAAAAGAGCGCATACATTCTTGCCAAAATGAAAATGACTCACGCGGGTAACCGAATTCACGGTAACATGCAATCAAATGCATTAGGACCGCCATTAAAGCAAGAAAAATCCAATTTTTAGCGTAGATACATACATATGCCTTAGAGCATACCCTTGTAATGAAATGAGAATATCAGCAATATTCTACAATGGAAAAAAGTATGAACAGCAAGATAGTATTCTGATAGTTGCCTACTTAGATCTGTCACAAGGGAAAGTCTAAAGAAAACAAACTTTAGAACATCTGCACATGATTGTTTCTTAAAATTAATTTTAATGTCCAAAACTTAAAATAAAAGAAAACAAAATTTTTAAATTTGTTTGGTCCAGTCTAATACACCAAGGTAGCATAGTTCATTGCAACACCACATCACATAGTTTTGTTGTGGTTGTACATGGCAAATTGAATTATTTTCAAACCATGTAAATGGACTTTCGTTATAAAAGTATGTATCTGCATGGGATAGGAAGCATGGACTTTTGACTTCCATGCCAGACTGATTACAAAGGATAGTAACCGCAAAGAAAAAAAATCTTGGACCAGCTGTATAACTAAAGTGTGTTAGCATATCTCTCATTCAATAGATATAAATCGCAATATCGACCAATCATTGGTTAATCAAGAGGCAAATGATGAAGGAGATGGGCGGATCCGGGACAAAGGAAAAGCTACCAACACCCGATCATGAGTACCTTTGAATGTATACATTACATGTAAGTATTCGTTGACAAGCCCTTACTATAACATATTTCTTCAGTTCTCGCGATAGTGCATAGTAAACTAATCCCTTAATATATGACTTTGCAACAATTGCTCTCTTTAGTTGAAACATTTTTATAAATCATTTTTTTTAAAACTTGAGAAATACTAATTGCTCAACTTAAACAATCTGTATATGATTTACTACCTAAGTCAGCTGAAGTAAAATACAAAGTGACTTTTCGGAAATTAAAAATGTCAATCAGTTTTCTTTGACAAGCATTTTCCCATTTTCTTCTGCAGCCACTCCCTCATTTAAGTTCATTTAAGTTTTCACTCACGCAACTTGCCAGCCTCAAATGCCGACATACGAATCTACAAAAAGGCGCATCCAAGCAAAGCATAACCGCAGACGTGCACCACTACGAAACACAAATTAATTATGCGACTCAACTAGGTGGGCGTGCAACGCCACTGAAGAGCAAAATCGTGTTAAAGTTTACGTGGCAAGATAGGAGACATTATGAAAATATTTAAGCCAGCTCAAGAAACTGGCTAACTGCTCTTAATTAATTAAATTAAAATATTTTGAATAGTTTTGCCTGCGACATGTAACTGCGACTACTTCAACATAATTCTATGCTTACGTTTGTTGGATTTATTTGTGTGTGTGCGTGTGTGTGTATGTGCGTAGTTGTTAGTGTTGTAGCTCAATAGGCCATTTAAAAGTTACGTATACGCAGTGTACTGTATGTGTTGAATATGAAGGAGAGTTGCCAATACAGTGACGCATAACTATTTTCGGTATTCAAAGTATGTGAGTATAGTGATGCTGTTTTGAACGTTTTTCGGGATTATTTTGGGACTTGTTTGGGATAATTTCAGAACTCTTGTGGGATCATTTCTGTACTGATCAATTCTTGATCGTCTGTGGGACTTTTTCGCAACTGCTTTGGAGCGTGATTAGAGACTATTTAGGGACGATTGCATCCTTGATCCTTAAAAGCAATCCCGAAACGATGTATCTATATGAAAATCCCTGTGGGATTATTTTGGGATTATTTTCAGCTCGATTCCGGGACTACTTCGGGTCTATTACTGCACTTTTTTCGGGATTATCTCAGGACTTGTTCGGGATGATTTCAGAATACTTGTGGAATCTTTTCGAAATTGCTTTAGGCAAAATTTCGGGACTACTTTTGGATAATTTCGGGATTGTGTTAAGATCCATTTCCATGCTTTATCATTTACCGTTCGTCTATAAGACTCATCCGCAACTGTTTTCGAGACCAGTTTGCGACTTTTTCGGGATGGTTCCAAAAAAGTACCAAAAAATATACTAAAATGGTCACCGAACTGATACCTGAAAAGGCATAAAACGGTGCCAAAACATTTCATAGCCATTTGCTACCACTTATTTTCATTAATTTATTTTTATAAATACATACATGCATACGAAGACACACATATAAAAAAGTTTGTATGTGCATCTATTCACACATAAATCGCCACAAATTCTTTAGCCCCGTGGTTATCCAATTTTTGTAGTAAAATGTTATTTGCAAGTTTTCATGGAATTTCATATCTTTGTTTTTCTTTATCGCTGCGCTTATTTACCCACACTTATGTGTATACATACATACATGCTTGCGTAAAAATATATATTTAAATCTATACAAAAGCCAAAACCGTACCAAAGTTTGGGTCTCAAAAGCTTTA
The DNA here is from genome assembly GCA_951509765.1 of Sphenella marginata. Classification (NCBI taxonomy): domain Eukaryota; kingdom Metazoa; phylum Arthropoda; class Insecta; order Diptera; family Tephritidae; genus Sphenella; species Sphenella marginata. The sequence goes on from OX608079.1 coordinate 104,915,205, forward strand.
TTTTAAATCTTTGCAACTTTGTACCTGCACCGAATAATGCGATACGACAACGCCATCGCCTGCGCATACTTACGCTTGACACAATCCTGCCATTGCTCGGTATTTGGAAGCTTATCTTAATTCCGGAGATTTAACTTTTTTTATTGCGACAAATAAGTTGAATAAATAAAATAAAAGCAATAAGCATTTTATGAAAATGAAAAGCTGATTGTGTTCGTGACAAAATTTTATGATTTATTAGGTCAGAAATTAGAATTAAATCTGGCATTCAAAAAGAAAGAAATTGGACAGTAAGAATTAAGCTAACATGCTCTGTTGCAAATAAGAAAAAATCCAGATTAGACGAAGCAAGGCACTAAAATGGGAAGAAGTGAAGAATGATACTTGAAGAAATATAAAATAATATAAAAGTTATGTTGAAAGGCGCATCCGCGGGGTGGTTCTTGGGTCCAAACCTGCCCCTGCGGTATACAAAAAGGCATACTTTTCAGAAACTGCGGATAAAGGAGGTCTTCGAAATTTTATAAAAAAAGGTTTCTTACCACAATATTTTTCTTTTTTAATTCCACAGTAAAATAAATGTTTTCAGATTTTATTTGCAAAAAATGTATTTAAAAATTTTACTAAAATTTATGTCGATTTTTAAATTTAAGGGGAACTTTTGCAACTATATTTTCGATTTTCTGTTATAAATGAAATATCTTATTTTATAACTATATCACACAAAATTCAATTCAATTATCATTTGAATTTCTAAAAAAGATTTTTTTTCACAATTTTTTAAACTTAACCATTTTTAATTTCTTTTTCTGAAACTTAGGAAGAATTGGTTGTATAACCCTACCTCCACATTTTTAGGGTTAATCCAAAATTTGGAATACGTGTTTCAGTCGTTCCTTTCCTCACACAGTATCATCAACTAAGAATACATTTAAATTCACTGACATGTGTAATAGCTCAAACATGAAAAGGAAACTTCTGTTTAAATATGAAAATGAATCTAAAACAAATTGAAAAGCTTTGTTTACTTCCTAAAACAACCCACATTTTTGTTAAGTGACTTTGAGTATCGCATGTTTTATTGGTGCCAGCCGAAAACACGTACCAAAGCAAACCTTGACTACAAATCACTGCCAAATACATTAACATGCACACACTCACACACACACATTTACATGGACATGCATGCTTATCGGCTGGCAAGGGATTATTCCTAACTCCACAACGAACTATTGCCTGTCAATTGTCAGTGCTTAGACACGATTATTCGAAAGCTTTAAAAGTTTTATTTTCTGACTGTTGACAGTTGACTACTGAAATACTCAAAGCGAATTTTTAATATTTGCTGAGATGGGGAGGATTTGAGTCACAGCTGTTTCAGCTACTCTTGTTGAGGCACATAATTTCAATGTCACTTTCACGTGAAACACAAAACATTTTTAGCTTTTGTAGACTTTGGTATTGTTGCTGTACTAATGACGACTTTGAACTATAGCTATTTTAACAAGGACTACGTGCGAAGTTTCGCTCACTTTTCAACAACAGAAGCAATTTTAAAAACTCCGTCAGCTTGTAGTGCCACAATGAAAGATTTTCTCATAATTTTTAGGTAAATATTTACTGCGCTTACGTTTGTTCGATTTACGCATGCACATCACGTAGTTTGTAACAGTAATAAAGACAGTATATTTATGAGTAAAATGAAAGCATAATCACTGAGTTGAGATTTCAGAAGTACGTGCATGCGCCAAGTGGGTAGCAGAAGAACGCCTTAACTGAGATATAAAACATTTATTGGCCAACAGCCAACAACGAACAAAAAAGTTTTCCTTTTGTACTGCATATTCAACATGATTTTTGAGAGTAACCATTTTATTTTAATTTATTTTATTTTATTTTATTTCATTTCATATTTTTTATTTTATTTTATTTTATTTTATTTTATTTCATTTCATATTTTTTATTTTATTTTATTTTATTTTAATTTATTTTATTTTATTTTATTTTATTTTATTTTATTTTATTTAATTTTATTTTATTTTATTTTATTTTATTTTATTTTATTTTATTTTATTTTATTTTATTTTATTTTATTTTATTTTATTTTATTTTATTTTATTTTATTTTATTTTATTTTATTTTATTTTATTTTATTTTATTTTATTTTATTTTATTTTATTTTATTTTATTTGATTTTATTTTATTTTATTTTATTTTATTTTATTTTATTTTATTTTATTTTATTATATTTTATTTTATTTTCCACTTGGGTTGCAACATTTCTATTAAATAGTTTAATGTAAAATCGTCCCTGCTAAGTATGCATGTTGGTGTCAAAAGCATTTTTCGTTTTTCTGCTACCGTTTATTTGTCCCTAGATGCCATACTAAAAGTTTATTTGGCATATTTGCTCTTGCACATTCCTGGAATTTTGTTTTCCCAACACGCCTTCACTTTGCACAGTCAAATATTTCATCTAGCAATCTTGGTATACGTGTATAAACAAATTCAAAGGTTATTTAAATCAAAGGACAAGGACGCTATTCATGTAAATAGCTAAAGCATTTATGTACGTAGGTGTGCATGTATTTACAATTATTTGTGCACAAATTTACATGAAGATAAAAATATTGAACCCCAGACAAGCCATCAACCACAATCGATAAGTTTCACAATTTGACATTTGGTTTTTTTTTTTGGTGATTTATAGATTTGCATTAAAGTGAAGTCAAATTATTTTGGCAAAACAAATATTTATTTACGTTAACAGAGTCGACTGAAGATATTGATATACTGGGGTTGGGGAAATTGAAATGTTGAAGACCTGTCAAGGACAAATGACAACACGATAATTTGATAAGTTCATGGATGTAGCCAGAAGGCTGAGAGGGGAGCATGACGTACACTTGTCAAGAGCCAAGGTCCTTTAATTTCAAATCTTATTAATTAATTGCAATTGCTATAAGCAAAATCTTTCCACTTTACTATAAAAAAATTAATTGCCCGTCGCTTCTAAATATATTTTTCATGCCTGGCACAGCCTAATGACGTATTGTCACAGTTCACCTAAACAATTTTTTTTTCGCTCGAAAATTGTTACTAATTTGACCATGTTTTACTTGTTTGCGCGTTGTTGTTGAAAATTGAAAAGTATTTTAAATGTTCTCGTTTTTTTACTTTCTCGTGTTTTGCATTCAAATTTGTTTACCAGCAAAAACTCGTAGAACTAAGTACACAAATTAGAGCAAACCAACTCATTCGTGCATACATACTAGGGGTGCCAGTTTTTTTAATTTTTACAATACCGAATTTTTGGGATCTAATTTTTCGTTTTCGGGATTAGTGCTAGAGTGAGCAAATTCGCTATGACCCAAAAATTTGAGGTTAATGGTGTTCAGAAAGTAAAACTAACAATACCTTTCTGAGCAAATTTGTGTTGAAAGTTATCTGGAAGAAAATGTCATTCTTTTAAAAAAATTTTTTTTTTTTGTTTTATTTTTTTTTTTATGCAACGATAATACCGTAAGCTTAACACAGGTATCGAAAAAAATCTAAAAATTTTGTAATAAAATAATTTGTTAATTTTTATAATTTGTTTTGGCCAAATCCGATACCAAAATAAATGTTGAAAATGAAATCGAAATAAATGTCGAAGAACGACACCGAAACCGGAACGCTATATCGATCGGTTTCATTGCTTGTAATAACTAATGGCAATTTTTAAATAGATCCTCAAATTCTCGTCAGTTGCTGGAAAGTTAGTTTTAGAAAAACAACCAGGAAAGAGGCTTAAAGTATTCAACAATTTTAAGCAACAAAAAATAAATTAATTAATTTTCATGAGTAAATCGCACGGACTTCATCATTAGTATCATTCTAAGAAAAAAATCCCGTAATTTTCGGGTTCATAAAAAGTTCACATCTCTAATATAAACAAATTTGCAGATGCTGTATTTGTTATTGACCTTTATGACCTTCTTTGCCTATTTAAAGTGGAGTTGTTGCTTTGAATAATATTTATATTGTTTACCACTACAAACGCTTGTGGGTGTCAACAAGAGGTTTTTTTTATTTTTGTAATTTGCATTAAAGTTAATTGTTTGATTGTTGTTTCCTGCTTAGAATGATTAAGTTTACTTTTGCTATTTTTTTTTTTGACACTGTATACATAAGCAAAAAGTTCTATAAAATAAAATTCAATGTATTTCTGTCAAACACAGCGTTGTTGTTGTTATTTGTCTACAACCAAATACAGCCCACAAGAGTTTTTAGTTTCGTGAGCACACTCTGAGTATTTTAGCTATAACAGCTTCCCTTACCTTAATTAAAATAATTGATTTTAAAATTTCAACGCGAAATTGTATTAGCTGTCAAAGTCAGCTCATTTAATATTCTTTGTTGCTTCTAAATGTTATGTTACCTTTTCTATGTTATTAAAATTCCGTACTCAAAATTTGACAATAGAATTTGCTTCCAAATTCTCTCCAGCTTTGGAAATTGAAGCGAAACGCTTATTAGATAGCGTCATGTCAAATGTCAAACATATGTCACCTCATTTTCAGCACAAATTCTTGTGAATTATAAATTTGGCCTAAGTTGCCCTTATTGCTTGTCAATGTCAGCGGTAAATATATTACACAAAAAGTGTGTTAGGAAAGTTGATTGAAACACTCAAAACAAGCCACGAATTTTATTCAAGTTATTGCTTACCTACATCCCTGTAGGGAAAATCTTTAGTTCATAGCTGGTTTGCTGTTGGTGCCTTGGGAACTACTACTGGTACGTAGGGACACTTTTGACCCAAGCTTTGTAATTTCTTTACTCCTTTATATATTTTGTAAGCAATCCATAATCTCCTAAATATCTACGTACTGAGTTATATCAAACATTTTACTATCCAACTGTTTCTTATTTCACACTTTAGACCAAATTTCATTTCTCAACCAATAAAAGCTCTGACTAGTTAGAGCTTCCTCTGCCCGCATATAAACCAAATTCAACTTAAACATATTTTAAGTAATCATATTGTTGAGTATTACTTTATACCAGCTTGTGCAAGTGTACATAGTTGAAAATGTAAGCTCTTCTTCTCTGATTTAATTTATTTTTATTTTTACGACTCCTTGTTTCAGTTCCTGCCTCCACAACATTTTCATAGCTTTTTTGACTTGGTAACGACTCGTAATTTTGTTTGTGGGGTTAAATTCACAACACTTTACACATTTTTATTTATATTTGTTAGTAGCAGAAATATACATACGTCACAATGTTTAACTTGGTTGAATGCAAATAAATCATATTTGGGAAATCATTAATTTTATGAACAAATATTTATGATAGGCAATTCATGGAAAGTTGTGCGTTATTTATTACCCAAACGAGTTTGCAATATAAAACAGGATAGAATCACGAAACAAAGCCATAAATAAATAAAACGAGTAAGAAAGTCTGTGTACGCATTTTGAATATGGAAGCGATCCATGCAAGTGTCGCAATTTCAATTCAAAAAATGCTCCAAAAAGTTTTAAAGAAAATGTCAAACCCAGAAATTACATTTTCTTAAGTAAATACAAAAGTACCTGGGTGACCGAGACTTGCTCGGTATTTTTCGAATTTGCCGCATAGTCTTACTTACCAAGAGCATAAATTTCCAAAATAGTTTTCCAAAATATCGAACACTAACCACAAAAAGTCACTTAACATACATTGGCGACACCTGTTGTGTATTAAATATTCTGGTTGGTATACGCCCTAAAATACCTTTCATTTGATACCCATATTGCCATATATTTAAAAAAAAATCGGAAAGGTGGCAACCCTCTAAGTTTCTATTAGTGGCAACATCCAAGTAGAAAATCTAAGAAGGAAGCATACTATCCATCTACCAACTTTTATCGAAATCGGCTTAGCCTTTCCCGAGAATAAATAAAATGTGTTCAGGTGGCAACCCTATGTGGCAATCCTACTCGAAAATATTTTGGTTGGTATACGGCCTAAAATACCTTTCATTTGATACCTCTATTGCCATATATTGCTTAATATTTAAAAAAATATATATATAGGTGGCAACCCTAAGGACCAAGTGGCAACACCAAATTAGAAAATCTTAAAGCAAAACATTGTACCTGTGTACCAAATTTCATTAAAATCGGTGAAGTCGTTCGGGAGATAGTAGTGGATATACAAACATACAAATATACAAGAATAAGTCGTTTAAAGTTATAAGATATATTGAAAATATATGTATGTAAATATGTATGTCTTAAAATTAAGTTTCGTAATTTTTTTTTAAACCTGACCAATTACCGCGAGTAATATCATTATAACCGGATTGTAAAATAATATTCAAAAATAGCGGGTATTCAGCCTGAGAAGTGAACTTTGTGTGGGAGGAGCCACGCCCTGATAACTCCCACATTTTTCAGTGAGTATGATATTGATATCGAATAGCTCCATATTAATTTTCAGTTCTACCGTTCAAAGTCTTAGAGGCATTAAGCCTATTAGTTCATGTTTGTATGGGAGTTGCCACGCTCTTTTAATATTTTCTTCAGTTCTAGTAATTTGTAGTAACTATAAAAAAAATGTTTTCCTTTAATGTGAATTAGAAGAAAGCAGAGATTAAAGTCAAAACTCTTCTTCGAAATAAACAAAAAAGAAATTGGATTTTTTTTTATTAATTTCTCTTTTTCTCTTTTCTAGTTCTTGTGTTGGTCTTCCAAAAACGCATTTCTTAATTTTCTTCAAACATCTAATAAAAGTCAAAAAGGCAACGTGTTTTGACATTTCAAGCCAAATAAATAATCAGAGATTGGTTTGTATTCCAATTAAATAAAATTGGCTTTAATTGAAAAGAAATAAGAAGTAAGTATGTAAATGCAATTTTTCATTATCTTCAAAGATCTAAAATAAACAAATCAAGACAAAACTAGTCAATTTTAATTACACTTCATTTTACCAAGCGGCTGTAAGCTCATCTCAGCACATTGAAATTGCCAAGAAATCCGATTATGCAAAATGAGAGAACGGATATATTTGTAGATACCCTGTAGTGAATTAAATAAGTATTTAACGAACTTTCAGCGGTGATTGGAAACTAGTTCAGGAGTTACCCAAAAAAGAAGTAGATCGAAGAAAGGAAACTGCGTTGGCATGAAGCAGTTCCTTTAAGGCACATATCGATGGACGATTGGAACATTTCAAAATATAAAAAACAACAACTTTTTTTAAATATAAAAAAAAATTCTTTTAAATTTTCTGAAAAAACCTTTTATCTCAGATTTTATTTTTCAATAACTCCTTATCTAGCAGAGATATATCATTAATAACCAAACCTTGAAACAAGGCGGTCTTGAAAAAATCAATTCATCTAGATTGTTTTTCGAAAAATTTTCGAAACTGGGTGGTCTTCCAAAGCCATACATATCTGGCCAATTTTTTGTAACAGGTTCTCTATATAAAGGGGTATTAGCAGGATAAAGAGGAAAAACAAGATTAAAGAAAAAGTAAGACATAGAGAAAGTAAGTAGTAGAGGAAAAGACATGCGAAGAGAACAATGAAGAGAAAAGTGAAATGAAATAGAGAATAAGACATTACGATTCGAATCAAGAAGATATGGAACAGCAGGAGCAGAAGTAAGCGAGAAATGCGTAGAAGAGAGAGTGTAATTGATGAAACTTAATAAAAATGTAAAATTCTATATGTTTATGGCTTACCCAACTATCGCTATGGTCCTTTCATGACAGCGCACCATTCACCACTAGATACTTTTTGTGCCTCGGAATTTTTGTTGTAAATTTGTTTAAATATGCCTTGCTTCCTCTTATTTTACAATTCATAAAATAACCATATTACAAATAATCTCAAAAAAAATATTCAAAGCGAACGCACACAAATAAAGACTGTTTGCTTAGTTTTATTGCCGAAACCTCACTTTGCTAATTTATTTGTTAATGTCGTTATCTAACAAGAAACAGTCAAATAAATAATTGAACTAAGTGATGGAAATTTAATTGTTTGTTTGCATTTACATATATTTGCTTAGAGGCAGTTTTTGAATGGTTTTTTGCTGTGCACCCAAAAAAGGCAAGATTGGTTATGTTTGCAGAATATTGCTCAAAGATATGTGTGTTTTTCGCTCTGTTAATTTTGGAAATAGTTTTGAATAGCCTATTTTGAATATGGCCTTTAGAAGTGCATTTAAATTTTACACTCAATCATTTTAAAACCAAAACTTTTATAATAGGTCTCCGCCTTACCGTAAGACAAAAATGAATGTTGAAAATTATTATTCTTGTCCGCTGAAGATAATTTATAATCATGATTTCTGTGATGATGACAACTACATACGTCACTTAATTCGAATGAACAGAGAAATTTCGGCCTAGAAGGGTTTCTCATGGGATTTCAATGAGCTAAAAGAAAAGGTGGAAGAGCTCTGAAATTTCACAAAGACTTCATAATACCCCGCCACTGCCTTTTTGACTTTGTGAAACTCCCTTCCGGTCCCTTGAAAGTTATTTAATAACTTTTAATTGCATGCTTTCATGCGAAAATGATAAAGAATAACCGTAAAAGTATGAGAAAATATCAACAAAAGTATATCCGATTGAACGAGTTAAATGCAGAAAAGGAAAGACGCGTTTTTTTTTTATTTATAAAATTTAACAATCTTACTTATTTACAACGCCTTTGCTGTTGTACTGCCATATTGTATGTAAATATTAGCATCGTAAATGTGTAGATGTATGTGTGTATTTGCAGTTAATACCATGCAACCAACAACGGATGCCGCTATCTCGCTTTTATTTTATTTATCATATTTTAGTCCTATATATTGTACGAGGGATGCTATGCTTATTTTTTAAGTATGATATATGATATGTTGTATAAACTTAGTCAAAACGGATCAGCACTTAACACAAATAATTTGCTAAGATTTTTTTCTACATATCTACTATCCATGTCCATAACCATCTTTATCCAAATCTATATTCAACTCGCCATCTCTTTCTCCAAATCCACCGCAAGTTTTTCAATAAAGAATGTTTTTTTTTTGTTTTTTGAGATTTATTTTAATCATCTTTAGGTCGCAATCATACAAAAGTCAGTAGAAAGAGAACTATCATCAATATATTAGGCATTTGGGCGACTACCATTATTTTCCATGGAAAATGTCCCCTACATTGCTGGCTTTGTGAGACGAATATGCGATAATGGTTGCTGTTTAAAATGTCTAGAACGTGGTAAAAAATGTGTGTTAGCATACCCTATCATACTGTGCCGAATCTGAATTTCTCGATTATCTACTCACGGATCATTGGACTCTACCTTTTGTTATAGTTTTTAAGTTGAATGACTCTTTTTTATGCAGCCTTTTACTCTTCCAAAGCGAGAGTTTTCTCGAGGAGTGTTTTCTTTGTTTCATGGCACAAATATTTATCTCACATTATCACACGCATTTGCTATCTCTTTCCTACCTACATAGTATACGCATGTCTTAATGTAGTTATATCTCTTCTGCGTGACCTTTCTCACTACGAGATTGTATGAAGCTTACTGCTATTATTTTTTCCATTTCATCAGTCTTTTGTATTTTCTGTCTTTATATTTATCTGTACTCTTCTTACCTTTCTATGCATATAGCTATCTCTTTTCAGCTTTTCCAGATGTTATTGTAGAATCGATATTTAGTAACTTTACTTTGCTTCAACAAGCATTGCCTCGTTTAAATACATTTTCATGTTAATCCAAATAACACATTCATTTTGAAGCACCCTTTACTATATGACGCAATAATGTTTCTTCCACTCTACTTGTCGCTGCTATTATGTTAGTTATTTTACGCACTGATACACATTTCGGTAAAAAAAAACTTTATGACAAAGAGTCGTCTCACAACTTTATCCCTTTTTGAATGGCGCATCGAACGATAAAACGCAGTTTAACCAACTTTCACAGTTACTTTTTTAAACGCCATTTTTTTTTTTTTTGCTATTCACATGCAGCGGAAGTGAGCGTTTTGTGATGAAAACGAAAGGAAGTTGATGCTTAATATTAATCATGAATTCACTGATGCTTGGGCGCACTGCTTCGTCTGTGGTGCAAAATAATGATATGAAGCTATATAAAAAGATAAATGCAGGTAGATTTGAAAACATGTTGGGAAGCATGAGTTGCAATGCGAAAAAGAGTCTAGGATATCCGCACCCATACAATCAGTTTATAAGTAGACAGACCATTAAATGCGTAAACGAAAGAATAGTGAGAGCAAGTCAGCAGCATAATAGCTATGACATTATCTTTACGACTGCATAAATCAAATTGCTTTGCGGCTTGAAAGTTGTCACTTTGCTTGTTGTTTGTTGCTATGGCTGCAACGCATAGCTTTGTCTGCTGCTTTGCTATCTGGAGAATATTTTGCTTGTCGACAGGTGTCACGCTTGGTTGAACTTTTGCGCATAACTTCCATTGGCGCTATTATTATGTGCACTTATTTTAATAGCTGCTGCTTTGTTACTTGGAGAAGTGCTTCCGCATCTGTTAGTTTTCTCATGCTTCCGCACTTTTTCTGAGAATTTGCTGCTTTATTATTATTATTATATCGTTTTTTTTGTGCAAACTTTCTTTCTCGGAATTATTAAAATGATTTTCAAATTTTCTTTTCTGTTTATTCATTTCACGAAAGAACTTTTTGATTTTTTTTAATTGGATATAAATTTCGTTTGTAAGTTTTTCGCTTTGCCTCGTTCAACTTCCTGCCTTTTATACTACCAAATTGATTTTTTTTATTTTAATTATGTCCTTGTCAACTCTTTGGGAAATCTTTTTTGAAATTGTGCTTTGAAATTTGTACTTTAATTGCACTTTCTCTGATGAGGGTAGTTCTACTTATTTAAAGATATTTTTAGGAGAATCTAAATTTGAGTGTTTTTTAAAAATATATACTCAGCTGTGGGCAGTAACAATATTTTTTGTATCAAACGACCAAGGCACCTTCAAAAATTTCTTCACTTTACTTCCTTTTTTCTTATTTCCACACATCGTCCTCTATCTAATTAGCAATTTTTTTCGAGGTTGTCGGTTCTAATTAATTTATTAACGGCGCACTATGGGGCATTTCTCAAAAAGCTCTCTCAGAATTAAAATACTCAACAAAGGTTGAAGCTACAGCAATCAAACTAAATTTTCCTCGAAGCTTAATAATTTGCAAATGTGAGAAAAATTAAAAAAAAAGTTTGAAAAATGTTTTTGTGACGCATCATTTTGCATTTTTTGTTGTTTATATTTATCAAGAAGTGTACTATTTTTTTTTCTTTAAATCAAACCTGCTTGAAACCCTGAGTACTATCTTGCGGCGTTTGTGGTCTTGACAGAGAACTAGGTAGACAAGCGGGAAGTAAAGTCCTCTCTCGACAAGCAAAGCTTTCACGCTCAATGAGTCACACCCAAGAGTGGATCCAGAGGGGGTTCGAGCACGCCTTCGGACCCGAAAAAGTCACATTTTTGGGGACTGTGGTTAAAAGATATTTCTTAACCTAAAAAGTTTTTCTACCGACACACGCTTTCATAGTAGACGAAGAAGTAGACACCGATTGAGATGGAAGAAATATCTGTTCTATAACTTGACTTATCAACTTGTACTCGTAGTATGCTTTCTTTACCCTATTAAGAAAATATTTATAATGTTTTTCTACAACTAAACAATTATATCCCCACCGGTATGAAGATTATCGCAACACATGCATATATTTATATGAGGACCATAAAGCAAGAACAACGAGCGCACTATGTAATAGACGTCACATAAATGGGCTTGAGGATGTGTTTGCGTAACTTGCTTCCTTCCATATCACTTGTAGCTTTATATATACATCCATATATATGTACTAAGGTTTGTTGTAATTACAACCGGAAATAAAGAACATCAAAAACATTTAAGCGCAATAAACATTTATGCTTCGTTTCCCTCCTAAGGAGACTTATGAACTTATATGTAGATGTGCTAGCCACACAAATACATACATACAAATGTTTAAGTATTTAGTAATTTTATGCTCCACTGAGAATGTGAATTGGTAAAATAAACTTAATGGGGGTAAAATTATAAAAACAATTATATGACAGTGACCTTGAAACACAAACCAGTGGTGCAATGTAAGTGTGTAAACCAAATTAAATTTTAATACCCCTGCAGTCAGACTAACTAGTTTTAAACTACTGCGAAAGTGATATGAATACGTCAGCCAACTACTTGTCATATGAGTACTTCAAAGTAAAGGAATGTGCTTTGAGTACTCGACTCATATAGAACAGGCCAAAGGTTCTGTTTGCTAAAAGCAACAATTTTAAAAGTTCAGCGTTTCGACAGCTTTTTCAGTTCTGGCTATCCACTATTCTCCAAACGTTTTATATTTATTACTGTAGATTTGGTCTTTATTGGACTAGTTTGTTAGCAGTTGTAAGCTGGGATTATTTTTTATGACTAATTTTTTTAACTTGCTACTTGTTTTTATGTGCGCCTTTAGTTGCAGGAGCGTGATTGCGTTTGCATTAAAACATTTCATTATTTTCCGCTTCAAGGTTTATATTTCATTTGTTTTTATTATTTTTAAATTTTCCTTTTCATTTTCAATTTTTTTCACTCTTCGCCTTTTGTGACTGTTTAGGAGTAGTATTGTCTTTAAGTTTTTAAAGAAATATTTTTATGTAGCATTAAAGAAAAGGTATTTCTAACATAATATTGAAGGCGAGAAAACAAGTGAAAAGGTCATTTTTGAGGATTAACCAATTAACGCGCAAATCAATTTTGACTGAAGTTATTATTTTTATTGTCATGAATTCTTTCATTCTAGTTCCAAAACAACCCTGCCGATAGAGAAACCTTGGTTTTGAGTATTAACCCATTAACGCCCAAATCAAATTTCAGTGTAGGAATTATTTTCATTGTCACTAATTATTTCATTATAGGTCCAAAACACTCATAAAAGGGGGCCAGCCTCGTGTTTAAAGATTAACCCATTGATGCCCAAATAAAATTTAACTGTGGGAATTATTTTCATTGTCATGAATTAATTCGTTCCTCGACCAAAACACCCCTGCTGAGGGGCCAACCTCGTTTTTGAGGATTAACCCATTTTTGACTGTGGGAATTATTTTGATTGTAATTAATTAATTAATTTTTTGCCCCGAAAAATTCTTGCCAAGGAGCCAACGCCGTTTTTGATAAAAACTATTTCCTCATAATTTGATGCAAGCTTTTGCCCCATCACTTGAAACTGGGACCAAATATTATTGTATAAACTAGTACCAACAACCCAATTCTTATATCTTCGGATGTTCATTTAAGTGACTATAAATGAGCTCAAGGTTCAAGAAAACAAATTTTATTATTATTAATATCATTTTAAATCATTGTTCTTATAAATAAAGTAAAAATGGGGTCCCTTGCGGAGTGCACAGATATCTTAAAAGGCTCCACTGGACATACCAAATCGGGAGTACCAGAATATAACGGATATAATTCGGACAAAGGGCAGTCGCGTTTTTGCTATCGGTAATATTACTTAGAATCTCACTAATTACAAAATAAACACCACCCATCGACTATGTGTTTCTCAAAAAAATTTACTCATTTAAAGAAGTCATCGCGATTTTCAAAGCTCCCTTCAAAATTTCTATCAAATCTACATATTCAACCAAAAGCTTACATAATGTGAATGGAAATTATGTGAGAGTATATGCGCACTATGAGCTGCCTTCTTGCCATAGCCGCAAGGAAGTGTAAAATACATTAAAATATCTATTTCTTTTTATATACAAATATATTACATTGATAAGCTATGTTCAAGTGCTATCTACGCAATACTTTAGTTTTTCCAATCAGCATTTCTAGGAATTATGAAAAATCGCTGCTATCGAATAATGTAAAAATATGATTTTCTCACACATAATAACGAGTAAATATTTCAAAATAAATCCACACAAAATCCTGAAATAAATGACGCGGCTGAGGGCTTATACCATAAACAAAAGCAGCGTTGACCTGATAGAAGCTTTTCAATTTTTAAGCTGGAGAAATTTATTTGCTACACAAAATCCGCAAGCGCTCATCCTTTTTTATGGCATGATTTTATATTAGAAATATTTATTATGCTTTTAGGCAATTTACAAGCGCAATCTACAATTTCCACAGCCGCTTGTTGTACATTTTATTCCACTTTGACCTTTTCAACCTAAACAAAAATAATAAAAAAGTTTTCAAAATTTTAGGGTATTGATCGGGAAAATTTCTTTTTTTAGCATATTTAGCTTGTATGGAGGTATTTGTGTGTCCCTTAGGGCGTATCGGAATTTGCAAAATTGTTGCCTACACCGCTCAAATATTAATTGTGTTTACACAAGATTTCTATTCATTCGCCTTTCAGTGGATTAATAAAAATTGTACACACAGTCAATCTTGCTTATTCCCTTTAGTTTGTGAAGGCTTCCAGAGTTTTGCGAGTTTTTCGATACGCTCTAATAGCTGCGTGACATCAACATTTTGTTTTCCATCACCCATTCTCTTAACATATAAATTAAAGTTATTTATGTCTCCAATCACTCACCTTGTGTACCCGAATTGTTGTTGCCTTTCGATGTGCTGCAATTGTTGTTAAATGAATTGAAAAAATTCGCAGCGCCTGTTCGTCGTAAAATCCAAAACATTTTGTTAGCCTTGAATTGTTGTATGCTATTTGTATATAAATTTGTACGTTGAGTTGTTGATGTCAGTGTTGGCGTGGTAATAAATGAAAATCTGTTTTATTTGTTGTTGTTGATATCCTGTTAGGTTGATATGTTCAATTACAAAGTTGTTTGGTGTTGTGTTGTGCAGAATTTTGTACAAAATTTGATTTGTATGGTTAAATTAATTTTCAAAATTTATTGCTTTTTTGTGTTTATCACTAGTTCACGCTAGCATAAATTCATTGAACTTGTGTTATGCTACAAATTAATTAATTTTCAATAATGACAGCTAATTTTTTTAATCATTTTTAAGCGCTAATTAACTGTTGTCGCACAATTTCAGTGTTTTATTAAATAAAATTTAATTTTTTTTAAACTAAATTTTACATTATTAATAATTTTCGTTATAAAAAAGCACTTTTCCATGGAAATTTAATTTCATTTTATCAGTTATTTATAGAAGAACGCGTTGGCAACATTTCCGTATGACACGGCGTATACGTAACATTTCTTTGATTTTTCTTTGAAGTGCTGTTTAATTATTGCGCTTCACTTGATTTTCACACATTTTTCGCTGTTTCATAGAAAATAGTATTATTTTTCTTTATTTTTTTTTTTCAGTATAAATGAATAAAAATATTCTGAAGCAAACGAGTAATGAATAAAAACATTTCCTTGAGTCCTTTATAAATACTTGAAAATATGGTTGGCACGGCCTACTCAACTCACATTTGCGCTAACATTATTAATCACAAATCAAAAAAAAATTGAAGATGTCATAACAGAACGCTCACACAAGAGTCAGCGACAGTATAAAAATATTTAAAAAAGGCGACAAAAGACATACAAAATTTTTGGGAAAATTTTTTTTTAAAACCAGTGTCGCCTTTTAGCAATGATTGGACAAACTCTCCAGTGTACCTGTGACATAAAATTTTTCTTATCAAAAATTCAACTGCATTTGCAGATGCCTTTCAGAGTTGACCGAAAAAACTGCAGGCCCCGTAAATATGTATGTTGAAAAAATTAATAGAATCCCTCATTGCCAACTTTCGTTTGATACTAATATAGTACATTTTGGGTCACCTTGCTCCACATATTAATCGATAACTCCGAAACCAGTCAAGCTATCGAAACAAGTGATATCTTAAATTTTAAGTTAAGCATCTAGTAATACAAGTAAAAAAGCCCTATTAAATTTCTTTTAGCAGTTTTGGTGTGATGCGCGTGCAAAGATACAAACAGACAGACAAAAATTAAAAAAAAACTTCACTCGATTTTGCTTTAATATCTGCAATGTGCAGACATCGAAATATTATAATTTTATTCTATGCAGACATTCAGATTTAACGTACTAAAAATGTTAAAGAAAGAAAAATCTACTCCATATTGCTGAAGCTCACAGCTGAGTATATAATATTAGCCTATATCTTAACTAAAATTCTCTCACTTTTTGCTTTGCACTTTCTTCGCTAAGCTAACACAGTTTTTATGTAAGTCGACAAGTGCTTATTAAAATATCAGTTTTAACAGTTTATTGCATAATGCTGCCAGTAAGTCCTCTAAAATTACTAATTACTAGTTTGCAATTAACGGCATGACGGCACTTGCGATTACTGGATATGCTTAGAGAATATTTCGAAATTTGCTGGCAGCAGAATTTTAATCTTCTACATCTATATATACATATATATAAGAATGCAAATGTGTGCGTGAGTGCTTTTCCGAATTAATAAAGGTATGAACAGTATTTAAAGAACAAAGAACTAGAAAATAAATTGGCAGGACAACGGTCGACGGATAGTCGGTCTAATTACCGAGTAAACATGAAGACAGATATTAGAAACAAGAATAAAAATACATCCCAACAAAAAATTGGTACTAATAAAGAATAATTTCTCTTAATAAACTAGATTACTTTTCGGGACGTGGAAAAATCCCGAAGTCTTGCGGGGGTCAACTCTACACTTGAAATAGCTTGAAGGCGCAAATGTGTTTAATTCTACCATCACTTCACTTTATTTGTAAAAGATTTGTGTTCATATATATCTTACAAACATATACAAAATCTACAATAAAGAAGTTCCTTCGGTATTTTTTCCAATATTCCAGCAGCGATTCGGCCAACGTGACCCAGCAGTAAATCCATTGCCTGCTTCCCGCTTATTCAACAGCGAGACCTATACGTGGCGATTAGGCATAAGGTAGAAGACTTCAACATCGGATTTCATGCTGATCTGAAAAAGGTTTCCCTGTATAGTCTTTACTTACATTTTTAAGCTCAAGAAATGTTGCAAAAGTTCTTAAACTTCACTATAAATACACTCGATTACGTAATCCAGTGTTTTTTGCTGCCGAAAATAACGCCATTTTGTAAAACATAAATCTCGGTATATTCGGGACTGTCAAAATAAGTGTGTTTTGTAGAAAAAAAATCTCGGGACTCTCGGGATCAGTATTAGTGAAGTCATATATTGATGTTAGGTGGTTTCTCAAACAATTTGTTTATAAGTAGGGATGCATTTGTTTTCATATTTTCTGGGCAGGGATTCTCGGTATGTTAATTTGCGATCCCGAGAATACCATTATAATAAAACATCAGTAATCTCCGTCTCTATTTGTGAGATTAAAAAGAAACACTTTTCGTAAAACAAAATAATTTGTTAAAATAGCTCATTAGCCTGCAAACCACGTATACATACATATTTAGCTATTTTTATGGTAAAGTAAATTTAATTTAATGCATATAACCGCAGGATAGATTTTCGACACTCACGCACGTGCCACAAATACATCCTGCGAGTGTGATTATGTTTTCATTTGGGCTTCCAAATGCCAACCATTTTAAGGTTTTGCCTTTCCGTACATATTCAATTTTTCTTGGAAATATTAGGCTGTAAAATAAACCAAAGTTTTAAAACTTTCCCAAAGTCAATTTGAATTCCACGTAGAAGAAGCTCAGCAGGCAATGCAATCAAATTTCAATAGTGGTGGAATTAAGCTTTAAATGTAAAACCAGCTGTGACGCTCCAGAAAAATTTGGTTTGTAAAATTGTTTTAAAATAAATTCCATTTTCACTTTTATGTGCCAGTTTCATGTGTGGCAGGCATGGTTTTTGATTGGCTTCCATGTGGGCGTCTTTTTGGAAAGGGAAATGACGTAGATTGACAAAAGTCAATAAGTCCTGCGTGCGTTTGTTTCTTTTTAACAGGGACCCCCAATAACGATTAATTTTGTATTTTTAATGTCAAAACTCAAAGGCTTCCTCATATCGTAGAACAGTTTCAAGTACATGAATGAGCATGTCTCTTCATGCTCAACCGAAATCTACAATGATTGAAAAAAGTTTGAGTAAATCCTATATAAATTACAACTTAATCATTACTTTTGAGTTTAATTTTTTTAGTCAAACATAAAACTTATTCCCTGAGTTTTATTATTTTGAGATGAAATAAAACTTACCCTTGAGTTTTATATTTTTGCTCGACAGTAAGCGTTATTCTTTAAGTGATATTTTATCGTTCAAGGATAAAAATTAAGTTCCGAGTTTTACGTTTTTTTCGCGGATCAAAAAACTCAAATGGTCGCTGCGCCTTTAAGGAAAGTTGTTGGTCATAAATATTGGTTGGTATAATCTCGTCAAAATATGTACTCAATTATTTAAACATAGTTTTAGCCACATACATATACTTGCCGTAAAGGTGAAGCGGCCTTTTGAGTTTTTTGATCTACGAAAAAACTTAAAACTCGGAACTTAATTTTTATCCTTGAACGATAAAATATCACTCAAAGAATAACGCTTACTGTCGAGCAAAAATATAAAACTCAAGGGTAAGTTTTATTTCCTCTCAAAAAAAGAAAACTCAAAAAGGGATCATTACGCTTAATCAAAAAAATAAAACTTAAGCGTAACGATTATTGTTGATTTTTATTGAAAAAAATCAGAAAATAATGATCAAATGCCGAGTTCTATAATTAAACTTATAACAGTTACGGTCCCTGCTTTTTAAGAGGCAAATTCGTGAATTTCATGTGTACTTAATATTCTACTCCGAAAATTGTAATAATAAAAAATTATTTAACTGGGTTCTAAATATTAAGTTCCCCCCAAAAAAAAAGAAGTGAAGTCATAACCCATTGAAAAAATTAAGAAAACTTGTTACCATTTCAGTTCATTGACTTCTGTGAATCACAGCACAACTCGTCAGCAACAGGTAACAAGATCAATGGAAATAAACTCAATTGACGTTATTTCACTTAATTCCTTCTATAGATATTGTAATGGGTTAAGGTTTTAACTATACAAACTCAACCCCACAAGGGCTAATACAAATCCTAGAAGTGGTATGTCAGCCTATGTTACCATAAATTTTATTTAAGAAACCTAATAAAACGAACTCTCTAACAATAATCACGCTTTGGTTCAACCCCCACTGCTTTTATTTCTGATTCTAAATAAGATGGAATAAAATTTTGAAGGTGAAGATTGTTCTATCTATACGCAATATTGTCTACAGCGATAACTATAGAGCTTGCCTCTTCAAAAACAAATTTCGTGTTGGTGTTGTTGTTGCATTTTTCGAAGGTTTATCAGAGTATTACGGATATGCTCCACTCTTTACCGGAATGAGTACAAAGGGATTCGGTTCATTTCACCCTTTAAAACCCATTAGACTTCTACGAAGAGCTTCCTTAATTTTTAGTCTTATAACAGGATATGATGATCATAAACCTTCGACTATTGCTCCTTAGTAGCATTTTATGACAGCCATATCGTATCGCTACTAAATTCCAAGCCAATAAGCTACTTATATTTGCTAACATTTCAAATGCTTACCGCAATGAGCAGCCTAAATTTAATATCGTGGAAAATTACAAAAATAAACCACAAAAAAATTCAAATAAAACCAAATCGTTTCTTTGCCTCACAAATGGCAATATAAACAAACTTAATTATCATCAAGTAAATAAGCATACCATACAGCCCATTGGGTGGGTGTGTCCTTTCAACCTTGCTAAATAACTGGCCATGCGACATTTGGCAAATAATCAAGTCACGCTATAGCTTTCAACATTATTTAATATAATAACAACAAATTGAATTAACTGCATTATCCCTCAAAATGTTTTGAAAATTAAACGTTTCGTATTAAAATGTAAATACAATAACAAAAATAGCACAAAGCATTAAGTATACCCCTCATGTGAAGAAGTACTTGTTGAATTAAATACAAAATAAAATTTCACGTAGTAGCGCTAGCAGCTGTTATTCTATATAATTTATATATATGTAAGGGTTTCACACATATCCATTACACACACACGCACGCACACACACACACATTTGTGCAAATAAAGAACTTTTATAGCCAGTTTGCAACACGCTCACAATTTGCATTTGAAAAGTGCTTGCGCGACAAACAAATGTTTTCATTCAAACGCTTCGACGTGTGACAACTTTATTAATTCTGCCACCAAATACAATAAAGTGAATGATGAATATGCATAGCACACATACTTTTGCATATAGTATTCGTATTGTCACTTTCACATTTTAAATTTCACTCTCTCTTCTTTTTCTGCTTTTTGTTTTTGTGTTTTTCGTATGGCGTACGCTTTCAAGCACATCCACTTGCGGCTCTCATTCGTTTACATAAATTTTACATGCAATACCCCACTTAACTGTCACATACATAAATATCTGTCAAATATCTAGGGAATTGTTGCTTTTATTATCACTGCATTTGCTTCTTTTTTTTTTTCTTATTACTTTTTCACTTTTCTTGTAGCAATAAGCAGCAGTATTGCGTTTCGTTTGCTTTTCTGCACGCGTAGCCAACCGTTGATTGCTACGATTGCCGACAAACTGATTTGTTATCCTGTCGGTTTTGCCGTTATATTCGTCTGAAATTCGAATCGGCTGCATAGTGACATAACGTAGAGGACGTAAGAAACGTAAAGCTATTATGCCAGTGAGTATGTTTTTGTTGAGAGCAAGCGTGCATTCGTTCGTGCTATTTTGTTGTTAGAAACCTAGACATACATTTATGTAGAGCGTTTCATAAATATAGCACAGTAGTTTAATCTTTATAAAAAATAAAATTGAGAGAATTCGATGTCTGTGCCGTGCAGATACTTAAGAAAAATGTATAAGAGGCGTTATTATTAAGCCAATAGTAGCAAAATCAACAATTTTTAGAATTTTCGTTTATATGTATGTATGTTTGTTCGCGTATCACTCAAAAACTGTTAAATGTAGCGGAATGGAATTTGCATCATTGCATTGCTAGATGCCCAAGTTACAATATAGGTTACAGCTTATTTTAATAGCTTCACCAATTCCGGAGTTACCAACAGATATGTGTACCGGAGTTATCCAAAATGTGTTAGTACAACAGGGGTATCAAACGAAAGGTGTCAATGAGTGCTGCAATAAGCGATATGATTAAGTTAAATATTCCAACTGAGTTCAGAGATTTTATAATGAAAATCGAACTCAATATTGCTCTCAAGAATAATAATTACTCTGAGCGCATGGTAAAAAAATTGAACGTAACTTCGAAAATAATTCGAATTTCGAAAAACCGGTCCAAGCGATTTATATTGTTACTTCATAAATCGTTAAACAATATTCTTGATATCGTAGTTGTCCCGAATAATGCTCATCGAATAAAAATAACCGACTGCTGTCACAATCGATTGTGGTAAACCGATTCCTCGAAAGTCTTTCAAAAACATTAAACTTTATTTCTTATTTTATTGACACCTTAACAAACTTTTTGGTTTAGTTTTAAACTAATTTTCATCATCTAGAAATTTTGTTTAACATTTTTTTTAATGTTGTTAATTCTGATTTACCAAGAAAGAAATTTGTACACTATTAAATACAAAACCCCATGAACGCGCGAGGACGTGCAAGCAAGAGAGCGTGGAACTATTTGAAAATAAAAATTTTATCTGATTTCATAGAGAGTGACCACTGGCGTGTTTGTCCTTTACTGCTTGTCCATTTAACACAAATACATGGACAAATAGTGCACTTTTTTGGAAATCGGATGCTCGCTTTTTGTTGTTATTTTCAATGTAAAAGTTCTCGCACAATAAATATGTGAATTTAATATTGGAGCAACTTTCTCTTTTATTTAATTACAGAGCACAACTGAAACTCAACGATGTTCTTGTATTTGTGATAAAACGTAGATATGTATGCGTTTATTGTTGAGTGCAAATACCTAGAGTTGATGAAATTTGTACTCAACTATGTACATTTGAATTCCCATGAGGCCAGTAGCACAGCAATTCGCAAATTGACCTTTTTGCTTTGTACAGTTTATTTCGTACAAGCAAGGAAAATTCCAAACAAAAGAAATTTTATGTACCAACAATAACCGCTAAAGTCGAGTTTGGGGTGCAATTGAATTTATTTAGTTTGTTTGCTTCGGAAAAACATACTAAGATTGAGAGAAATACTCGTTTTAAGCTTGATGCATGTTGTAGACCTTATGAAGCATGCTGACAATTTTTATAGCTAGCTAAGGATACCAGAATAACTCGAAAACGGCCAAACTGATTATGCTTAAGAATTTTTACCCAACAGGTTGTACGAGTACATAAGATACTTTTACGAGCTTACCAGCTACCTGAATTTTTTGAGATGAGTTATACGATTATGGGTTTCAAACGAAAGGTTTTCCCTTCCGGTTGCAAAAAAAGAAAAAAAATTTAAGTAGGATTGCCACTTATTGATTTTGATGAAATTCGAAACGTGATAAAATTTTTTTTTTAACGTTAGGTCGTCATGGTAAGTTAATTGAACCACCCTCAGTGTTGATATCTGATATATGCTTTAGTATTTAGTATTCAGTATTTAGTATTTAGTATTTAGTATTTAGCATTTAATATTTAGTACTTAGTATTTAGTATTAAATATTTTATATTTAGTATTTAGTATTTAGGGTTTCGTATTTATTTTTTAGTATTAGTATGTACTATTTATTATTTAATATTTATTATTTAATGTTTCGTATTTAGTATTTAGTATTAAATATTTTATATTTAGTATTTCGTATTTATTTTTTAGTATTTAGTATGTACTATTTATTATTTAATATTTATTATTTAATATTTATTATTTAATATTTAGGATTTAGTATTTAGTATTTAGTTTTTAGTGTTTAGTATTTAGTATTTAATATTTAATATTTAATATTTAATATTTAATATTTAATATTTAATATTTAATATTTAATATTTAATATTTAATATTTAATATTTAATATTTAATATTTAATATTTAATATTTAATATTTAGTATTTAGTATTTATTGTAAAAGCTATAGTTTTGGATTCCAATAATGATCCTTCCTATCAGTTTATCTTGCATATCCGCTACAATTTTATTATATGAAACATTTTAAACTAATTTCTCTTATCGACTAAGTTATAATGGTATCTTATCTGCCATTTTACATTCAAAATGTAATCAAATAAATTATGGAATTTTAGGTGTCACTCACACATCAAAAATGATACCAAGCTAACTCTTTGCGCCAAAATCCTACTTTCTGTTCAATTCTATAAAGGAAAGAAAACGAAGCCATATAATTTATTTCTTTGAATATTAATTAAGATAATTGAAGATCATGACAATAAAGAGCTAGAATGAGGGAAAATGAAAACGCAAAAGGTAAATTCCGCAATCAGCTTTTGAATGGGCATTTTGAGAAAGTTGTATGTATTAGGGTAGATCAGGGGAACAGATATTGCTTTTTGTTGGTTTCAATATCAACGGAATAATGTACTTCGCACTTGTCTGTCCTATATTATAAGCATTTAAATCTTAACTAAAGAGACTTCCGAAATATTTTGTACGGTATAATAAGCTACAAATTTCGGAAGTTGTTCACAAAATAAAAGCGGTATCGCGGGATTGAAAACCCTAGCACTTACCCACTTCCTTATTTCGATACAAAACAATTTAATATATAACATAAAGAGAGCATATGCAGCGCTACGTCTTCCTCTCCTTTTCTATTATTTTTCATTCGCAGCAACTGTCGCTTTATTGAAAATTTTTCATCTAAAAATATTTACTAAGAATTTTGTGCATAAAAGAATTTGGCGAAAGTGTATGACAAAATAAACTCAGTCATTGATTTTCACATTTCCAAATTCTCCACCACGAAACTTCGCAACAACATGCCAACTTCAGTAAGCCGCAACAATGACAATGAATTGCTTTCACGGTTGCCACTCTAAGCCGAACAAACAAGCTTCTAATGGAGCTGAAAGCGTCGAATCGTAAAGTAATGTTAACATTGTAGCTTTGAAAACTTTTTCGTTTAATGTGGCTGTAACAAATCAGAAGCAGCAATACAACATCCAACAATGGGTACCAGTAGCCACAGCAATTGACAACATTAAAAAATGAAAGCAAAGCAACCCTTGAAGGTATGTAATGGCTTAAACCTGTTTTTTCATGTTTTATGAAACTAAAAGCTTTACCCCGATCGTTACACATAGGTAATTTTGGCAACAGTAGGGAGAAATCAGAAATTTTAACTAGGAAATTTGAGTGTCACCAGATTAATAACTAATTTGATATATTCGGCGCATAACTAGTTTTTTAGCCAGTAGTGCTATGCAATCGAAGCTATTGAGGCTTTTCATTTATGGAAACATTTACATTGATTCGCGAATGGATTCGTGAACGAATAAAAAAAACATTTCCTTTCGTGTATTTATTTTTCTTCTTCGAACGCGAGGGTTCATGAAAATCCCGGAACTATAATAAGGGTCATTCATTCCGCGATTTTAGTAATTAACAACATGGTCATCCCTAACTCACAATATGTACATACATGCATATGTATGTACATCAGTATTAGTGTAATCGGAAATAGAAAATTGAGAAAACTTAAAGGTATGTGATAAATTATTAATAAATTCTCACAAATATGCAATTTTCGGGACTAACTTCGAGATCCCGAGACTATAAAATCGGATACCGAAAATTTCGGGATTTTGAAAATTCAAAAAATTATCTTCCTGTAGTGCGATCGAAAAGAGAAAATTACGAAAAATTGAAGATATATTCTAATTTATTAACCAAAGCTGACAAACCGAATCCCAAAAATTTCGGGATTTTAAAAATTTACAAAAACCGCATCCCTTAATCAGAATACATACATGAATATGAGAAATAGAAATAAGGAAAAATTAAAGATGTGTGATAATTTCTCAAACAAAGCTACAAATTGCTTTCCAGTATAAAACAAAATTTTTTTTTCAAGTTTGAGACACTCAAAAATTCCCTTCTATTAGATTTGACTCTCCTAAATTTTGTGTAAACTTCGAAATTTCTCTTTATATGGGCTCTGTTTCAGAATTTGCTGAATTTTAAATAGAAATTATCAAAAGCATAGCGTCTTTCTATTTTGTCGAACGTTGTCGGAATTTATTTCACTGCTATTATATTGAACACAACTGTACTTACTGTATTTACTCGTATCCACTGAATTTTAGGTAAATATTTGAGGCATCTTAAAAATGTTGTATTTCATTTTCAAATACCAAAACTCTTGGTCTGAACTTAGTAACCATTTTCCTTTAACTATTATCGATAAATATTTAACCCATAACTACCAGCTGCGGTTAACAGTAAAAAGATAGCAGCTGGTTCGATGCTGCTCAGCTCCATTAACAATAAGCTCTATTGATTTTATTAAAATATTAAAATTTAATTTCCTTCATCACTTCGGAACCATTTTTGGTATGTTTTAAAATGAATTTGGGATTTTCTTTCGGGACTATTTATAGACTTTTCCGGTATTATTTCGAGATTGTTGTCGAAAAAGATACAAAAACTAGAAAAACCAGCAAAGTAAATGAATCAAACAAAAGACGATTATGTTGAGATTTGAAATGGCTTTTGGTAAAAAAAAAATTTTATTCACATTATACTCACTTTTATTGAAATATTTACGTTAAGTATAGTCTCAATGCCACCGAAATGAACAAATAATTTAAATAAATTAATTGAATCAATATATATGCATACAAAGTCCGAAGAAACGTTAGTTAAATAAGTTTTGTTTACCTCCCACCATGGAAGAAGCGCGAGCAAACAAAACTATCCGCTCACAAACACACATCAATCAATCAATCACCTGTTAAATAACAGAACAATCCACGCATCCACGTGCCAGAACGATTGCACAGTTTGTCATCTCCTTCAATTAGATATGTAATGATTTACAAGGTAGGTAATGAATCGGTTCTGTAGAGTACGGTTTCATTCTAGTTTGGTGGGGCTGTTGCAGGAAACTCGTCAGCAAATTTGTGTAACGGAAGTTCAAGGAAACTGGCAGCTTGAAGAGATTGTAGCACTCCGAGATTAGTTCTACTAAAATGTTGAAGAGATTTTTGGTATCATGATGACAAATTCTATTAGGTAAACTAGCCTATAGCTAGAATAACTCATGTCTAATTTTATGATCTCGGGTCAAGATAAGATAAAAGGTCATTTGTGCGTAATAAGCGGTTGTTGTTGTGGTACTCCAGATACGGTTACTCGGCATTAGATATTACGGTTACCTCCTTCCTTATTTGTACAGCACATATAAAGTATGTATATATGTATGCACATTAGACAGAGCCGAAAAAATGTATTCTGGAAATTTTGTAACAATAAAATGTCAGTGTGAAAAAAAGCACGGTACGCTAGGAAAATTCTGATGAACACGAAAATTTTATCAACAAAACAGAGATGTTAAATTTTTAAAATTCAACATTAAACAGTTTTTTAAAGAAAACTTTTAAAAAAAGTTTTAAAACCTGATTCAAAATATTAAAAAAAAAAATTGTTTGCACAGTCTAATAAAGATTTTTGTTTTAGTTTTTTCTTATTAATTTATTTTTTTAGTAGGCAACACATACATACATACATATGTATCTAAAAATTATACCGGCATATGGTTTTTTTTTTAATTCAGCCAGCCACATTTATCACAAATAACAATGTAATCAATTAAGTCGCTAGTCAGTCAATGCTGGGTACAATTTATTGTGTGCATCCGTGACTAATCCGCTAACCATAACGATCAAAAGAGACCCATTAGCAACAAAGACAATACTGAGTACCGGAGGGAGGGAGGTTTTTCTACCTTACGCTTTGTAAATAAGTTCCTTGTGGAGGACGCGAGGTCGTTGAAATTAAATTGAAAATGACTTTAAATTTAAATCTGTTTCGGAATATTTGTGGAGCACCACTATTTTCCAATTACGCCTTTTTGGACTCACATACAGCATTTTGGTGAAAAATAAAAATCTTCAACATTTTTAATTTTTCATTGGACTGATTTAAGAACTGTTTTCCTATTGACTTACTTCACTGTTAATAGAATTTCACTGAGCAAAAGTTTCTTTTTCGTTCGTTCTCTCCATCTAAATTGGTTGATCCGAAGTATTGTTTTTTTAACAATCTACAAAAATAACAATGTAGTTTAAAAAATAATAAAAAGAAAACTTTCAAATGTGAAGCATTTCCAGATAAAAACAGTCAACAGCTTAAACTAAACACCGAAAAATTGTAACAAAACAAACAAGTAGAACACAACTCTTCAATGAGAAAACGTGTAGCACAGAAATTTAAGAATTGTGGCGATGATAGCAAGCGTGGAGGAAATGAGCATCATTGAGCAAAAGTCACGAAATTCGTTAATAGCAAAGTAGAAAAGATAAGAGATAGTACTTAAAACTATAAATTATTTACCCTTAACTTAGCTTTGAACTTAAACGAGTGGTAGCTAAGTAAGGAGCGGGTTGAAGGGAGTATGATGGAGATGAACAAATAGGTAGCTGGTGTGAAATATCCCACACAAAATATTCGGCATTTAACTTACGAGGATGTCTGTTCTAGACGCAGCGAAAGAAGTATTTTTTTTTTTGTGTAATGTTGACGGCATTTCTGCGAAAATAGATGTATACTAAGAAACTTGTATGTACATAAATATATTAACAAATCTCAAGTGTGATATAATTAGGCTTGGCATGAATTTACAGTGTAAATGTAGGTATGTATATATTTACGCATTTCGTGATCTATTTATTATTCACATTACCGTCAATCATCAAATCATCTTGAGCCTGCTAATTAATCAGTCAAGTTTTCAATAAAATGGAATTTATATGTTCTCCTTGTTGAATACACTAAAACCATTTATTCGATTATTTGTCTTATTTTTTTTTTTCTTTATTGACATTTCGGCTTAAGTGCCGATTGATTGAAGCGTGTCAGTGTGGAATGTTTTCCTGAGAAATAGTTGAGAAAAATGCGATAAGTATAAACTTTATTCTGTGGCGTGAATTTTTCGAAGCGTGAGTATTGTGAATATAAAATCATAGAAAAAAAGTGAAATTGTAAACAATTTCTTTATAAAGGATTTTATTGAGATGTTTCATTGATGCTTGAGTGGCATTTAATAAATATTTTTAGTAAACGATTTTATGTTCAAAGAATTCCTAATTATGTTGTCAGACGTGAGAAGTATATTTAAAAAAGTATTAACATAGTACGAGGGTCGAAATATGCTAAATATCTCAATGGATGTTTCAAGAATAAAAACAGTGATATGTGAATGATAAACAGTGAGTTTGGGCAAAGAAAGAAGATGTTTTTTTAGATTATTTTAATTTATTTCATTTTATTTTATTTTATTTTATTTTATTTTATTTTATTTTATTTTATTTAATTTTTTATTTTATTTTATTCTTTTTTATTTTATTTTATTTCATTTCATTTCATTTCACTTTATTTTATTTTATATTATTTTATTTTATTTTATTTTATTTTGTTTTGTTTTATTTTATTTTATTTTATTTTATTTTATTTTATTTTATTTTATTTTATTTTATTTTAAGTATCCTGGTTCGAAACGAGCTATAGACCTATTAATAATTTTTTTTCTGCAGCGAAAAATTATTGTTGTTTTTGGGTTTCTTAATAATTTTTTTTTTTTTTTTTTTTTTTTTTTTTTTTTTTTTTTTTTTTTTTTTTTTTGTTATTGTTAGCTTAATAGTTAGCAATGCGTGCCAAAATT